>JAMKCH010061083.1:0-68641 GCA_023653785.1 Ophioderma brevispina
AGCCTGGCCTCAAAATGAAGCTGCAATATGTTTATGAAGTGTGGAACCCAAAACAAGACAAGGTACATCCAAAAGGCATGCATCATACGGCTAATTGGATGTGACTCTATCAGCGCATTTGCTGCCAAAGGCAATGTTATGGACTAAAAGCTCCTCAAATTCCACGTTTCCCAACTTCAAAAACTCACATTTCGTAAAATAGATCACCCATCAAAGCGTGAACCAACTTGGCAGCTTCCTCCATTGAGAAGTCTGAAACTTCATGCAGAGAGATGTTCCATTGTCTGTGGTTCTGTTCCACAAACACAGGTAGTGTACTGGGATGCTTCCAGGTAGCCCACTTCTGCATAGAAACCTTACATCGGCTGATGCTAGTTCTCAATCTGTTGAAACATCGCCATTAAGTCCATGAGGAGTCAGTCAGGTGGAAGATGTTTATCACGTTCAATAACAATAGATGGTCATTTTGGGTTGAAACAAGTCTTATTTCCACAATGCAACTATATTAAGCTCCTTAGCAAACTGAACTTAACAGAGGTTGGACTGTGCTAAGAAACGTCTCTGGAATTGATGGTGGTGGCCAGCTGGTCGTCTGACCCCGCGACATAGGGTGTTCACATAGAACTTGACAGCTACGCTCTTGCACGCTCTCTACACTAGACAGATTCTGATGGGGCAATTCCTGCTAAAATGTATACGTTCTCGTTGGTGTTGGGGGACGAAGACATCGTATGATAAGCCTGAGGAGGCATTTAATGCTGAGTCAAGCTTATTGCATGGGTTGATTCTTTCACATACAGGGCATTGTTGCTCCAACAATGTGGCCCAGACTAAGAGATGTCCCATTGTCTGTGATGCTGTTCCACAACACAGGTAGTGTCCTGATCTGCTTCCAGTAATCTTCACTTCTGCAAAGAACCTTTAGATCGGCCAATTCTGTTGAGCATCGCCATTCAGACCATGGGGAGTCAGCTCTAGGTGAGATTCGCCCGGTTCAATACCGGTAGATCTTACTCCCTTAAACTCCCTAGAGGACTGATTCAAGAGGTCGGACTTTTCTTTCTGAATTTAAGGCGGTTGGAAGCAGGTCTCTGTCCAGACTAGTGCTGCACATTAGATTCTTGGCAGCTACGCTCTTGCCATGCTGCTAAGACTAAATGTTGGAGCATTTACGCTAGGATGTATACGTTCTACGTTGATGTTATTGCGTGGTCATACTTTACTCTTCGTTCTTCTTGATTGGGTCGTATATTTAGGAGAGTGCGGTCCAACTCCCTAGGTAGACGGGTTATCGCAGTGCATAGGAGGAAATACCGGGGGGCTGGGGGGGGGGATATCATCCCCCCCAATATTGATGCCCGTTCAGGTGTTTGGACCAAAAACAACCTCATTTTAGCTCATAGTTTTAAATGGTAAATTCCGCGCGCTTCGCGCGCATTTGGTTGTTCTAATTACAATAATTAACGAAGTTGAAGCTTCTAAATGGCAAACTTTTTGCGCGCTTCGCGCGCACATTTGTGTAGTAATGGATCTTTTCAGCAATCCCGTTTCATTCATAAATTTTCATCAATCAATCACCCCAAATGTCAAAAAGAAATTTACGCCACGTCGCAGTGCTCAGGGGTGTCCAGACCAGGTTACCTTTAAGCTGCGTTTGGCCCACGGTTGCGTAGAGGAAAGGCACACCTGTCTCTTGGACGGATTTGAACGTAGGCGGTTTCATCGTATAATAGGGAGTTCATCCAAAGCTTTGGAGAGTCTCTTTCAAAAAGTGTGAAGTCTGCATCTGGTGCGCTAATTCAAAGATCGTCTGCATAAAATAAAACGGAAGGTTCATGCACTCCTAGGTTGGTCGTTGTATAGATGTTGAGGAGAGGTGCGAGCACATTGTGGTAGTCCATTCTTGAGCCTACTTCATCAGCTCTCTCGCCCTAGATGAAACAAGAACATCCTGTTTGCAAGTACCAAAACAGGCTATATGGTGGTGTAGTTCTTCAAGATGACTAGAGTGGCAAAATACCTGTATGAGAACTTGTGAGTTGGTCAATAGTTATGTATAATGCGGTATTGCTATGTATTGTTACTAGATTAAAGATTGATAGCGATATTGTAATGGCTGGCAAAATGGTAATTCATGGGCAAATGTCCTTAAAAATATTGAAAATAACTATTGAAACAATATAATATTGTAGTGCAAGAATGGCTCATCGATATTCTGTATGAAAAATAAGTGGTTTCAAAACTATATAAAGTGAGGAAGTAGTATTCTGTTGTCCAGATCAGACAATTCCCATAAACCCAAGTAAAGGGTCCAATCGATGATTTTTTGCCCGAGTGGTTTTAAAGGTCGTAAGGGAATTAGACATATGAATTGCAAGTGCATAGATGAACAATGAAACTGCCGATGTTGAAAATGGCCACCATTTAAAAAGCAGCAAAGTGCTGAACTGTTGGGCTACACTGGCGGTTATTTAGATATATGCAAATAAGGTTTATTTAAAATAGATGGAATGAATCATTTTGATTGTTTTTAATCAACACCTCATTTTTAGCAGTTTGAACCTAAAATATTCTTCGAGGTCTGGATATAGCCGAAACTAGTTATGGCGCAATTTCAAAGGCGGCCATTTTGTTTATTCAAATTTACTTGCTTAAGTTGTCACCTTGGAAGTCTTGCATACATATGTTTATAGTTATATTTGAGCAATAGTGTAATTATAAACTTTAGAGTAGTGTAAAGTTCATCCATATGATACATTGAATGTTGAAGTCAAATTATTCTCAAAATTTACGAAAATGGCGGCCATTTTGGATTTATGCAAATTAGGTTTAATTAAGAATGTATGTATTTGACTTCTGGTGGTTGTCCATTATCAAACATCCCATGTTAACATTTTTTTACCAAAATAATCCTTCTACAAGATAGGGAATGGCTGAAACCAGTTATGGAGCAACTTGAATGGCGGCCATTTTGTTTATGCAAATTAGCAGGCTTAAGCTACTACTTTGGAAAGTCTATCATGCAGAAATTATTTAAGTTGAAGTGTCTTAACAAGTTGGTAGTACTCTCATTTTGCCACTCTATATGGTACCCATATGTCAAATATCATCTCGTGGCCAAAGCACTATTATGTTGGCGCAACGATCGCTATATAAAAATATCGCGCACATCTTGCGAATTTACGAGTGTGGTCCAGTGGATATGACTGCCGACTCATGATCCAAAGGTTGTGGGTTCGAGCCCCGCTGCGGCCAATATGTTGTGCACTTGGGCAAGGCACTTTACCTCACTTGCTTCGTCGACCCAAGCGATATTCGGGTAGCTGTTATGGGGAATATTAAAATCTAATAAGTGCTGATAGGATTGTGCGCTTGGCCAGCTGCCGGCCTAGATGAAGCGAAATGATTGGGACGATTTCCTGACGGCAGCGTAATAATAATAGGCAACAGCGCTGTGATCTTGATGAAATGGCGCTTTATAAAGGCCAATATATTATTATTATTATTATTATTTCCCGAACATACTCGAAGACCCCCAATTTTTCCCCATAGCTGACCAAGATGGTGGCGGCGTCTGTGCTTTTCCTCCGGTCTTTTTCTATGGTTGCAATTCAACGATAATAATTGCCTTTGCCACAAAGATTATAAATGGCAACCGAGGAACCTCAGCTTAAATGTTCCACTATAACAAATCCGTGCTAATCGTCTTTCATATATTCTCTTTTTTCGGAGCAGTCCTGAATATAATGTTGTCCAGCACTTCAAGACGATGGGGTTCTTTTGGTATCTCAATGACACAATACTTCAGCAGTATATCAACCAATGATGTGTAAAACTGTCACCACGAATTCTGTGTGTCGCAAATGTCCACTTTTTGGACCACAATTTGGAATCCTATTTTGATTCCCAACACTTTTGGCTTCAATCACGACAACAGACTATCATGGTATCTAAAACGCCAGTCCTCACTATTAGTTACAATATGCTCATCCACCAAGGAAACAGTTCAGTGGGTTGTACTTGTACATACATTGACATGAACTGACCTTGTGTGATCTGGGTATCATTATATCATACCCAAAAAACAGGGGATGTATTTTCTAAATACATTGCTGAATGAAAACTACTGAACTGCGCCAAGGGAACTGAGGTTTTACTAGCTCATATAGTGCCTGGTACTGCACAGATCTACACACTACGCAGATCAAAATTAAATAGTGCCAATATTCTTTTGCAATTCCAGCTTGCTAGCTAGCTAGTTAGCTAAGAGAGACATTATAGCATCACACATTATCCAAAAGAAAAGTTCACTGATGACATCATTGTAAATTACCTAATTTGCACCATACCTGGAAAATTCTATAAGCTATTTAGAATGGTTATTCCTAGAAATGTCTCTGAACATGTAAACACATTATCCAATATAGACACACATTGCATTATACAATGTAGCACTTCTCATTTAGAATTCCATGCATCTCTTGCATAATGAAATAAGCTACTTTCCTGCTAAAGTTCTTTTCTCAAAGTTACATCACACATAGAGAAATAAATGTATAATCACAATATTGAGGATACTTAAAGGGATTAGCAGCGATTTGCTAATCCGAAACATCGAAAAAATTATCAAAATTCATATTTTTGTATTTTTGTTACTGGCTTGGATATGGAAACATAACCTGCAATTGGTTGGCTTGAAATCTATGTATTAAAGACAAGGCAGTACGTTTTATCTGATTCTGTAATTTCTATACGTGCGTATCAAAATTCCGACTTGAGATTAAAAAAGCCTTTCTCGGTAAATAACCCAGATTTTAAGCGTGATATTGTACACCATGATCAATACGGTTTGACCTCAAACACAAACATTATTGATCTTGTTTTATTCTGTGCTCAGTGTAAACCACAATCGCTGTTTTATTGGAGATTTCGCTGTATGTCTATTTGCGGGAGACGGTATGAAAATTTCCTCATATACTTCATTTTTCCCTATTTGGTGGTTTGTTCTATATTAAAGCAGTTAATATGGAATTGTACACACCTATCACTGATTTATAAGTTCAAAACAATGATTCCACATTGTTCGATTCTCTCACAATATCGCATGCTTATCCCTTTAACAAAACTTCTATCAAGTCACATATTTTTTTAAAACCCAAATGGACATTGTTTCAATTTTCACTGCAATTGACCCCTTCAACCTTTTCTTATGCACACCTTTTTCTTCTTTTCTGCCAGATATTTAATCCTGAATTGATCAAAACCCCACGCAGTGGTGTACGTGCTTAATTGTGTGTGCACAGCACATGCATTGTTTACACTCCTCAGCTGTTACTGATATCACCTAGAGATCAGCTGTTACAAGGAAAGACACTTTCAGAATGTTCCGATGAAGTTGTAAGGTAGCTCAAAATATTCGGTCTACTCGCGAGATTAATTAAGGTTCATATCCACCACCATATTTACGGAGATTTACATTGAAAAGGTAAAGGTCCTATACAGGTGGTCAACTTTTCCAATTGCACCGATTGCCTTATTATATCTTCAGAGTGTAAAATGTACGATCACGGAATAAAGAGTGTTAACCATGGGCGCATGAGCCCGTTTCGTTTGGTTCTTTTCGTCGAATTAATAAGCCCACCGATTGGATCAAAACTGGTTCAAATTATTCATACTGACCCGAAGGATTAAAGTTTCAGATATTTACCAAGTACATCAATAAATTGTTATTTGATGCAAACCTTCAAATTGACCCTTCACCTTTTCTTATGCACAACTTTTTTTTTAATTAAAAAGAGTTGTTTATTAAAAGATTAACCATGAATTGAACCAAAACCCCATGCATTGTAATACAAGGGGGTGAGCCCATTCAAAACCAGTCGTCCGTGGCTGGGCGCTGAATTTGAATATATTGCACGGAATATTATTAGTTTGGGTGCTCTTGTATACACACATAACTGCATTCGATAGCAACAATCCGGCAAAATATCAGTTGTTGGATTTTGTGTGCTATTGTGTGGTTATATTTTGGCCTACCCCATGGCCCACAACGAATGAAATGACACGGTCAGTCGTCTGATTTAAATAAATCGCCTCATGATACATCTTTTACTAAGCGGCGCCTTGCATTATGGGAAAAAAAGATTATCTGAGTCACAATGATCCAGGTGTGCCAGGTACACTATTATTAAACCTGGCCACCTCTAACACTAACATTAATTTGTATATCCCCTACCGATTAGTGGATAGGCAAAGCGGGAACCCAAAGTATGTGAAGGAAGCGGAGGCAGACAGTGCTTTCTATTGTTGTGGTATCTATGTTTTCTTTGTGGGTGGCCAACCCAAAAACATGCGAGAACGATGATTTTCTTAAAGATTGACCGTTACCGCTTTACCTCTCATCTATATAGAACATCTTTGGGGTATATACAGTACTTAATTTGTGGGCATCAAACAATCATTGTTACTCTCCTCAGCTGTGTGGTAAACAGGCACAATTTTGTACAGCAATGTATGACATGACATTACTACACAGGCAGTGTGATCGGTCTTTAAATTAGACAAGGACGTTCCACTTAAAAGGGAGGCAAGTCATGATAAACTCAGTATGGTTGGGTTCAATGCAATGATGCAATGTGATTTCACTCAAAAAAAACTCAAAACTGACTGTATTTTTGTATCACATTAAAGGTTGACCATTATGATTGATGCCTGGATTGATATTCATTACAAATTTCATATTCTCTTACAGTTAGTAATTAGTAATTCCTGCATTGTTTGACATAACATAATTTATTTCTTTCCACATACATTACAGTACATACCTATATTATAAGCATCACAAAAAAATTACAAGCATTGTAGGAAAATAATGTGGCACCCCCGAGTACTGGGAAATAAGCCAAGGGCTGCCAAAAGTCCAGACTCTGTTTCAATTCGTTCATAAATTTGCTATGAATAAATCGTTGATAAGAAGATTAAAAGAAGGGACCGTTTTTTTTTTTTAATATGAAACTAAAACGATTTTTTGCATTATATATAAATTAAAAAAACCCAATTTTCACCAAATTGAATTTTAATATTTGGATAGTAAAAGTCTGCTGCATGTATTGGGCATATGTATCTGATTGTAAACGTGGATTGGAAACATGCTGTTAAATGTGCGCGGAGGAAACGGTTATCGCAGTACGACTGTCCACAAAAAATATACAATCAAACTAAAAATATAAAAAATAAAAAAGTAAATATAAATTGCGCATTTTTGTTAGATATTTTGAGATTTTATAGAGCAGATCCTAAGCTAAATCCTCGTTTTTATTTCATCCAATTTGATGCACCCTAACCGGAGATATTGTCAATTGAACACAAAGGATAAAATACCACTTGGGCCAGTTTCACCTGAAGGTTCAATAAACTAAAGGTATAAGGCGTGTAGCATCTTGTGGGATTTAACTTTTTTTCAAACAAAAGATATGTAAGATCAGATGATCAATGCACTGACTAATCAATATATATTATTTTAAAACAGTAAAAGCCCCAGAATTTATGTTGTGGGGAAATTGAGGGGACTCGCTCTCAGCGGGACAATAATCATGAAATTCATGTACATTTTACTGCTGAAACTAAGGTGACAGCCACAAGTCTCTATTTGTGGGGGACAAAAGTGGACAATGCTCTAATGGGGAGGGCTAATTTCCCCTCCCCCATTCCCCACATCTCCAAGATGCCAGGGAGAAACACAATGAAGAAACAAGTGTTGAACAAAGAACAATAAAGAAAAGGATGGTTGGTGTTCAAAGGCCTCCGTTTACTTTCAATAAGTGTGTTTTTTATGGTTCGTCCTTCTGCTGAAACCCGGAGTAATGTAAAGCCGAGACAAGAAGACTGTTTGGAATTGAGTTTTCCAATGCTACATTATTTTATTGGAGATTGTGACATTATATACTTATAAATAAATTATATTTAATCACAAGCAGCACTTTATACTTTTTTTAATTTTAATTTTCAATAAAGAATGTCTTGAAGTTGATCCTTAATGGGAACTTTGTTGATATCGGGATAACCAAAAGTGGACCAACAGGTTGTTCAAGTGTCTCAGATAACTGGCCTTAACTCTTGAACCAGACCCCCAAATTACACCAACTAAAAATCTCATGAAAGGTGGAACATTCTTAAAAAGTGTCAGTTACATTCAATATTTTATTGTATAGTTTTTTTGAGACAGTCTGTATTTGTACATAAATATGCCAATATTAAGATCACACAAATCTATAATATAATCAACTTAAAATAAAGAGAGGATTAGAAGCACTTCTAAATTCACTTTTACTAACTGCTCTTAATACATGCTTTTGTAAGATGAGTAGTTTCTCCTTTTCAACATTACATGCACTTCCACATGCAAGAGTGTCGGAGATTTAGAAGTGCTGCTTCGGGAACAAAATGTTTTACTTTGTATAAAATTCCAATAGCACTAGAGCATTTTTCTAACTCCTCAATACAACGTTTCCAGGTCAGATTTTGGTCAATAGTGATACCCAGAAATCCAAAAGCATTGATTTTATTAATTCTGTATCATCAATGGAAATTTCAAATGGTTAGTTAGATCTCTTGTTTTAATATGAATGCCAAAAAGCATGTAATTATTTTTTTTAAAGGTTGAGTTAAAGTTTATCTGACTTGAACCAGGTGTTCAGTTTACGAATTCCATTATTCATAATTGTATTTAGTGTTTTTATTTCTTGGTGTGACATTTAAAGCTCTTTCTATCCTTACTAAATATGTTACCAAAATCAATTTGTTGTTTCATTTCACAAAGTTGTGTACTTCAAGTGCAGACGATTGTCCCTTTTAAGGACTCTTCTTGTTTTAAAATACTTTTGGCAAATAATCCTTGGGTCAAGATGAACAATTTGAGCCAATTAAAACTTTAACCTGTATATATCAAATTTCTGATACTCTTGAATGTTTGATGTGTTGTGTTGTTAGACCATCGTAAAACTAAATTTATGACAACTTAGCCTATAAACATGTTTATTTTGTTCAGTACAGAAGCTCACAATTTTGTTTTTAATTTCTAGGTGTTGAGTTGGGATACGAAACGATCAACATTAACAGTGGACAAAATGTAAGCGTGACTCTTGCTTCACATTATATTATTAAACCACCCCATAATTTTATATTGCTATCAATATCACCGATGATATTAATGATGAACTGAAAATAATTCTCACACACAACTGTGTTTAAAACGATTTTTAATTCACTTTTTAGATCGGTTTTGGACCATTCCCGGCAAACATTGATTATGAGGGCAAACGAAGCAGCGCAGCTACGGGGTATTTACACCCGGCTCTTGGACGACCCAACCTGACGCTTATAACACAAGTACACGTCATAAAGGTTAGTTTGCTTTTAGGGGCGCACGACTAGGTTAAGGGTGTATTTTTTTATTAAAGCAATAACAGCACATTGTTTGAAGAGCGCCCCCAATTTTCAAAATTTGATATTTTTGCACAGTTATGTTGGTAATTGTCTAGGAAACTATACCTGCGAACGAGAATGCTAAAAAATGCTTATTTATCATATAATGAGCGATTTTGTTATAAAATTGGGATCCCCGATTGTACTTAACGGCAGTGCTGGAAATGCTAATTTTATGTCCGTCCATGATGAAATAGTGCCACCTCAAAGAAAATGACCTCTAACTTGACTTGCTTGAACCAATAAAACAACTAATGGATGAGCGTGGACACGTTCATGGCGCTGGTCCGCTTTTTCGGACAATTTCATATTGGAAGGCCGTTTCCAGGAGCCGTTGAATTATTATCGGAGATCTCCGATATTAATTATTCTAACTATAAAATCCCTTCGTTTGCGACACATAGACATTTTCGAGCTTAACCATTCACAGGTATAGTTTACTAGTCAGATATCAATGCAACCGTGTAATTCAAGAATCTCATATAAAAAAATGGGTGCGCTCTTCAAAAAAAATTGCCATTATTGCTTTAAATAGGGGACAAACTGATGAAAGGAATGTCCCAGGCCATAGACTCAAGACTGTACGGAATAAAGAGCAACCTCAATGTAACAACTGATGCGTGCCCTAAAATCTATGGGCCTCGGACGTTTTACAAATAGGACACCGATCTTCTCTGCTCTGTTGTCAAGGAAGGAAGAAGACACATTGACGCCATCTTGGATGGATAGAGCGTTCATACATAGAGAGATTTCTTTAACCCATTTCTTTTTACCAAGCCTAGTAGCGGGCCTAGGTTGTGGTCGGTCGGACGACGTACGATATATCGGTCGGTCTCTCGGTCAGTCGGCCACTCACGTACGCATGCCTGCAAGCACGTACGCATGCCTGCAAGCACGCACGCACCCCCCCCCACACACACACACACGTACTCCTCACTTTGAGGACTGTAATAACTCTTAATATTGGCATTTCTAAAACTGCATAGGTATGTTTTTGATCATCTACTCTATAATCATACCTTACAGATACTCGTCAAAGGAAATGTAGCAGCAGGAGTATTGGCTTGGCAATACGGAAAACATATAGAGTATAAGGCAGGGAAGGAAGTCATCGTTTGCGCGGGTGCTATCAATACTCCCCAGGTATAGTATCCTTATTGACTCGTTGTTAATGTTTGTGTGAGAGCGTGTGGATTATGTGTGATTGCGCCCATGATAATGTTCTATCTTCTGAAGCAGGTAAGTTAACACTTAATGGAGGGGTGTCCTTGGGACCCACAATTTTGATTCTGCCAGTTTAACGACAGCCGATACATTTTTCCGACTCATATTTCTTTGTATTTGTCTAATAATTGGATACACATCTCTTCATGAAAAAAAAAAAAAAATCCATCGACCGGGTCCCTATAGGAACCCCCGTGTCAACTGTTTGCCCCTCATTTCTAAGTTACTTTGTGGAATTTTAATTTTATTTCTTAATTGTTATTGTCTTGTGACCCCATACTTATGGTGCCAGTTTCATTTTTTCAAACATTTTGAGATTTTTACACGGTTGCATTGGTAACTGGCTAGTAAACTAGACCTGTGAATGGTTAAGCTCTAAAATGTCTATGTGTCGCAAACGAAGGCATTTTGTAATTAGAATAATTAATATCGGAGATCTCCAATAATAATTCAACGGCTGCTGGAAACGGCCTTCCAATGTGAAATAGCCGAGAAATAGCGCCATGTACGTGTCTACGCTCATCCATTACTTGTTTTATTGGTTCAGGCAAGTCAAGTTAGATGTAATTGTCTTGAGGTGGCACTATTTCATCATGAATGGACATAAACTTAGCATTTCCAGCTCTATCGTTAAGTACAATCTGGGATCCAAATTCTAATTACAAAATCGCTTATTTTATGATAAATACGCATTTTTGAGCATTCTCGTTCGCAGGTGTAGTTTCCTAGACAATTACCAACATAACTGTGCAAAAATATCAAATTGGGGGCGCTCTTCAAAAAATGTGATGTTATTGCTTTAAGTGATCAGAAACAATTATCGTTTTCTCTACAGCTTTTGATGTTATCTGGCATAGGCCCTAAAGAACATCTGAATAGTGTTGGGATAAAATGCATAGCAGATCTTCCAGTTGGCAAGAACTTACAGGTAAGGGAACTCCAAATCATAAATTAATCTGCTCCCTGTTGCATTGAAAAAAAAATAATTTCCTACCTAGGCAGTCAATAATAACACAAATAGCCATGCAAATTTTGTTCAACAAATAGTGCAAGAAATATAAAATTATTTAATTGACCTCAAAATAATAACAACAGAAACAATTTTGGTGTTGTTATACTAACAAATGATGAGGGAATAACTTATCAAAAATCTAGTAGTATGAGTAGCGGGGAACACGTTGCAGTGGTGCAAGGTTTGAACAGGGTGAAATATAAAGTAGGTATAATAGTGTTGAAATCTATACCAACATTTTGATTTTGGCCATGTCCTAAGGATTAAAAAGGTATAGTTTGCCCTATCTGTGGGTTATAGTTTAATAATTGTAGGGCAACAAATGTTCAAGGTCACCCCGGGGTAACATTTTCAGAATACACCGATTCTTTTCAAAATGGTCCCAAATTCTTCATATAGTCCCAAAGGAACATGGAATATAATACTTGCTCTCATTTCACCATTTGGTAATGTAATTAGAGGTCAAAATATAACAATGGTCTACATATCCTAAGGGGTTATTAAAGCTTACCGTCTAATTTACATACTAGAATGTCAAATGAAGAGCAAATATGCATTTTCTATTATATGATATGACAAAACAAAGAATTGAGACCAGTTTCGTCAAAATCGGAACACTCAATTACCATAATCCTGAACTAATGACCGTTTAGTAGATACGACAAACTATATACATTTTTTAATCCGCATAACCTGGCGAATAAGCTGATGTAGGTTTCAAAACAATTAGACTTGTTTTACAGCTTTTTACTTTTGCCCCCTGTACAAAATTTACCCCCCTTTTTTACATGTTCCCCACTGTTGATTTTTCTAGACTTTTGGCGCATTATTTTAGAAGTATCATAACACCAAAAACGGTTTCTGTTGCAATATGTAAGGCGACAAAACACATTTCTGGCACTAACATTGCAGTCACTGTGTGTTGATGACGTTAACGGACCGATGGACATGCATATTGGTAGGATCAAAGGGAAAACATTCCGAAGACACCTGTTTGATGGATGCCAATTTAACTTGGGACTAGCTATTTGTAACAATAACCCTAATAATGGGTATAATTTAACCGGTGATCATTTTGTCTGAGTATGATTGACTGTTAGCGTCTCTCTTGGGTTCATTGATCCACCAAATATGCCCGACGGTGGCTTCATATTTAATCGAGATAGCCTGTCCAAGCTTCTCCAGTTTTAGAGATAAGCGACACGACTGCGCTGGGAAAAATAGGGTCATAAGTTAGAATTACTCTTAGGGTACGCATTAGATTCGTGGTTCCGCGATTAGAGCTTTGGCTTTAAAATTATTTAACAAAACAGTAACGGACCAAACGTGAATATATGTTATTAATTTGCATTCACTTATTTTAAGCCATGTTTTGATTCAATCCAGGATCATCTACAGTTACACCTTAAAGCTGATGTTAAACCAGGAAGTGACGTATTTACAGTGGAGAAGGTAATGAATATTGCTGCCATAAGTGGCCAATAAATCCTGGGTATTTTCTCCCCTTTCCATTGCCAAATAAAATTTAAAAACAAAATTGTACACTGGCCACTTCATGAATTATCATTACACATCAAAAGTAGGTTGTTTTCTAATTTTATATTTTATTTAGAATCATAAACTTTAAGTCTTTTAACTGACCCTTTATCTTTAAATTAAATCTTAATTACAGACTTTGTCAACCGAAAACAACTCAGAAGCGGTAGCATTTATAAAGTCACGTCCGGAGGTAACAGTAACTTGTATGTTGGTTAGCCCTTTCCCTGGACTTTGGGTCACTCTTGGCCCAGATTCGCTTCAGTGTTTTCATTGTTTTAGCGCAGTGAAGCTGAACCATTGCTAAAGTTAGCGAGACATAGGCAATTCCGGCCGGAACCTGTCCTTGATTTCTAGACACAATGTCTCGCCTGTAGGCTGTTTTTCAATGAAATTGTAACCCGATATTGGGCTGGTCTACCCACACAAGTATGCTGGCAGCATGTCAGAACAGGCCAATCTTTACTGCTAAAGTCCTTGGTGTGCGAGGCACAGGAAATTGCCTAGCACAGGTCCAGGTAAAGGGTTAATAAGTAGTGTACTCTCTTTAGGATTATTAATCAGAATCATATTCTAGAAGTTTGGGGAAGAAGGTTTGAAGATGTTTTTCTATAGTTTGAAGGGTGCTGAATCAGATTTTTTGGGTTCAACCTCTGGGAAATGTGGGAAACTTGGTAAAATAAGGGGGTAAGATTAGTACAGTGGTATTTTTGAAATCGAGTCAAATTGTGTTTAAGTGTACATTAATGTATTTGTCTCATCATAAGGATTTTAAAAAGGTATAGTTTGTTTGTTCATTATTAAAACGTGTACGCGCAGCTCTTTACGCATATCTGGTAGGGAAGGTTCGGCACATGAAGCTATTTGAAAACTGGACGTATTCATTAATTGCATCTGTTTATAAACACATATTCATTATTCCAGTAAAACGTAAGCTTGTTGTATTCGTCAGACCTTTAGGAACAGTTTTTAGACTGTCTAAAAAACACTATACAATCAAAGATTGATTTGTTTTGCCAAAATTGTAAGTTCATCTCAACTGGAAGTTAACTGACTCTTTTTTAGGAATGTTTCAGCTTTCATGAAATTTTAGTTGGTGTAATTTTGGGGTCTTAGTGTTGGTTGGTGTGTATTCCCGTAGGATTTTCATGCTAAAATTGATTTTGTTGCTGTTTGGGTTTCAATAGGACCTAAACTGTCAGAAAATGATGGGGTGCAAATTTTCGGACTGATCCCCCTTCTTCAAGGGGGAAATGTTAGTACAGTGAAAAATTTAAAATCGAGTCAAATTGTGTTTTAATGTACACTAACGCATTCGTCTCCTCACTCATAAGGGTTACAAAAAATATATATTTGCCTAGGTTCCAACCTTTAGTTAAAGCGGTATAGCCCCGTAATGGTTCAATGTCACCCTGGGGGTAAATGCTCCGATGTTGTTGAAAGTGGTGTC
This sequence comes from Ophioderma brevispina, assembly GCA_023653785.1. Classification (NCBI taxonomy): domain Eukaryota; kingdom Metazoa; phylum Echinodermata; class Ophiuroidea; order Amphilepidida; family Ophiodermatidae; genus Ophioderma; species Ophioderma brevispina. The sequence goes on from JAMKCH010061083.1 coordinate 14,706, forward strand.
AAATGATTCCTTGTGTCATACTGAAACAGAAAATGCATTTTAATTTATTTTTTGATATCACCATTGCGACATCCAGGGAAAGTTCTGGTGACCCCCATAGACCATGTAGACCCTTGCGACATTTTGCTATGTAATTAGCCAACCAAATGTCACACACTGTAAAATAATACATTTTTGGATCCTGTGAGACAATACAAACAACTTTTCACCAGTTTCAACAAAATCTGAGCATTGCGTAAATTTTACCCCAGGATGACCTTGAACAATTATGGGGCTATAGCGCTTTAACAAAAGGTCGGAACCTAGGCAAATATATACTTTTTCTAATCATTATAAGGAGACGAACATGTTAATGTACATTAAAACACAATTTGACTCAATTTTTCCCTGTAGTAAAATTTTTTCCCCTTGAGGAAGGGGGCAGCAGTCCGAAAATTTGCACCCCATCATTTTCTGACTGTCTGGTCCCTATTGAATGAAAAACAGCAAGAAAATCAACTTTAGCACCAAAATCCTACGGGAACTGTTTCATTGACATACCAACCCACACTATCTGGTTCAAGAGGTATGGCCAATTATCTGAGACACTTGGAAAACGCGTTGGTCCAGTTTCGGCTATCCCAATATCAACAGAGATGTTATTGAAAATCAACTTCAAGACATTCTTTATTGAAAATTAAAATAAAAAATAGGTATAAAGTGCTGCTCCTTGTGAAATAACATAATTTATAAGTTTATTATATCACAATCGCCAAAAAAATAATGTAGCATTGGGAAATTCAATTCCAAACAGTCTTGTTGTCTCGGCTTTACTCCAGGTTTCAATAGAAGAAAGAACAATAAAAACACACTCATTGAAAGTAAACTGAGGCCTTTGAGCACCAACCATCCTTTCCTTTATTATTGTTTTTGTTCAACACTGGTTTCTTCATTTTGTTTCTCCCTGGCATCTTGGAGGTATTGGGGAATGGGGAGGGAAAATTAGTCCTCCCCATTAGATCATTGTCCACACATTTATCCCCCATAAAGAGAGACTTGTTGCTGTCCTCTTAGTTTCAGCAGTAAAATTTACATGGATTTCATGATTATTGCCCCATAGCATAATTTCAATGGCTTTCACTGTTTGAAAAATAATATATTGATAAGTTCAGTGCATGATAATCAGTTTTATCTCTACAATATTCTTTTGTTTGAAAACATTTTAATCCCACAAGATGCTACACACCTTGTACCTTTAGTTTCTTGAACCTTCAAGTGAAACTGGCCCAAGTGGTATTTTATCCTTTGTGTTCAACCGACAATATCTCCGATTAGGGTGCATGAAATTGGATGAAATAAAAATGAGGATTTAGTTAGGATCTGCTCTACAAAATAAAAGCAAAATATCTCACAGAAATGCACAATTTATATTTTTTCTAATTTTAGTTTGATTGTATAAATTTTTGGGATAGTCTGTGTAACGTTCTGTTACGGTAGATATGGTCCGAAAAACCTGTCTGCTCCCTAGGCTAAAGTCTTTATAGAGTTTAATCGTTTTATTCAGGTTACGAAATTGGAAAGAATATGCAAGGCCTCTAACATGACTCTTCCATTTTGTTTTCTACGTACATATTCAGAACACGAACAACTGGCCAGATTTTCAAATACAAGTTAAGTCGCTGTTTTATCATTTCGGCCTTTTGGCACCCAAGTTGTTTCCTCTTAAAGACCAAAAGTAAGTATTTAAAATAGTAATTGAAGAATTTCATTCCAAAAGGCGCTAAATCCAACAGCTGATTTGTGTGATATTTTTATGGTTACTTTTAAAATGTTTAAATTTAATGACATGAAAAATTGATAGATAACCTAAGAGACATAATATCAAGTAACAATAGTTGCAATGAATCATGGATGGATTATACACTCTAGAAACTGTTTTTACAAAGTAAAAAGATATCTAGTACGAGGGAACGTAATAGCAGTCGAAATTGCCAAAGATCAAGTGCAAATTCAAAGATAATACGATAAAATGAAAACGTGTAGCTGAGAAATAGATTTATATATGGTAGGGAACATGAAAAATTTTCGAAGCGCTACCGTCTTGATGCAGCAACACTATAATATGTTTAATATCGTCGCTGGGCAGGAAAAACCTCATATGTAATTTGAAAGGTTAAATGCAAATCCTCATATGTGCAACTTCGGTAACATGGACAAACCAACCTATTGTCCAGTGTTTGGTCAAATCAAATTGATGAAAATGATGAGGTGATGTTCAAAGAAGTACGTAAGATCTATTCTAAGTATTTTTCGATTAGAGGTCAAATGCACACATGAGGTTTTTCCTGCCCAACGACGATATGTATACCTGTATGTAAACAACAAAACCAATCGTTTCATATCTTATGTACAATATCTATTAAAGCAATAATAACACATTTTTTTCTGAAGAGCGCCCCCAATTTTCCAAAAATCTTGAGATTTTTACACTGTTGAATTGTTAACTGGCTAGTAAACTATACCTGTGAATAGTTAAGCTCGAAAATGCCTATGTGTGAATTTTGTAATTAGAATAAATAATATCGGAGATCTCCGATAATAATTCAACGGCTGTTGGAAGCGGCCTTCCAATATGAAATAGCGGGGAAATAGCGCCATGTACGTGTCTACGCCCACCCATTAGTTGTTTTATTGGTTCAGGCAAGTCAAGTTAGAGGTAATTTCCTTAAGGGGGCACTATTTCATCATGGACAGACATAAACCTAACATTTCCAGCTCTGCCGTTAAGTACAATCTGGGATCCCAGTTATAATTACAAAATTGCTTATTTTATGATAAATACGCATTTTTGAGCATTCTCATTCGCAGGTATAGTTTCCTGGACAGTTACCAACATAACTGTGCAAATATATCAAATTTTGAAAATTGGGGGCGCTCTTAAAAATGTGCTGTTATTGCTTTAAACAGATTTTCCCCATATTTGGGTTTTGATCGAGCCATAGGTGATTACATTCGCCGCGAAGGTTACACATTCCAGATCGTCCTGCTGCATCCTCGTAGTACCGGACAGATTACACTCAGAAATGCAGATCCCTTATCTCCGCCGATTATCAATCCGAGATATTTACAACATAAAAAAGACATTCAAGTGATGGTCGAGGTAAGTACGTTTACTTCAACATTGCTTAATTCCAGTAGATTTTAGGCAACTACTTTTTTTTTTTAATTTTTCAAACCCAATGTACGCGCGGTGTACCATTGTTTGCAAGCCATTTTTTTATGTTACATACTTTCATAAAATTTATTGTAATGGTATTAATACAAATCTCTTTCTAAAGAGAGAGAGACAGAGACAGAGAGATAGACAGACAAGGAAAGAGAATGATCAAAATCTTTCAATTGTTGTTTATTTTACTTTTTGTTTAACATATATCTACCTTGTCAAAGAAAGGTAGATATAATACAAATTGTCGTTGGCAATGCCTTAATTAAAGGCTGACTCAGAGATTTCAAAATATCATTTTTTGTATAGTAATTAAAAGTAGTCATCTAGAGCTAAAGATAGTCATCTAAAATGCTTAATTTCAAAGTTTGAGATAAATCGGAGTTTCCGTTTTCATGTAGTAAACATTTATGCACACTATAACAGTGCCATATGATACCGTGTATAACAAAAATTCCGGATCCGGAATTTTAAAACAAAGTTATGATTTTCTATATGAAGGACTTCGATTTGAGCTTAGTTATTTCACACAGTGATTAGTATATGGACACGCATTATGTATATGCAAAAAACATGATTTGTTTGAAAGATGAATGCGCCCTCACCGGAAAATCTCTAAGTCAGCCTTTGAAGAACCCTTAGCATTTCATAAAGCTATAGGTCCGTGTGCACAAAAGACTACAACTCCGTAATTTCATTTCCTAACAGGGTATTCGCTTTGCCAAGAAAGTATCACAGACTGAGTCCATGAAACCACTAGAGTAAGACGTTTATTTTTCTAATTTTCATATGTGCAGTTCAATTACAATGTTTTCCTCTATCTTCGATAATAAACTGAACTAATTTTAAAGCAACACCCATGATAGCAAGGAATTGAGTATTCAGACTTTCCAAAATCATTGGAGCAATCTTACGACAAAACGAAAGTTTTGCGTCTAAAATATATAACACAGCTAAAAACCGCTTATACCGCGAATATCGTGCACCAAGAATGTTGTTTTATTTTTTGGCACGTGTGTGTTATTCGAAACATAATTCTGATCTGAAATCTAAAAGTACCAAAGTTTTGACATCCATTTCCATCCCTATATTCATGATTTTAGAATGAAGTTTTTGAATCTAAAAATGCCAGACAGTGTTCATGATGAATGGTCCGATGAGAATTTAGAGGAATTGGTTCGCCATTTCGCCTGGACGATTTATCATCCTGTGGGCACGTGCAAGATGGGAGCTAGCGACGACGATACTGCTGTTGTGGACCCAGAACTAAGGTATGTTTACACTAAAGATAATGCTAAATATAATGATAAATATTGATACGGTGAAAGAGGGTGTTTTCGGTATCAACACATCCCTCTAAATGAAACCATAACCTCGGCAAAATGCATGAAGTGAGTGACACGAAGAAGAAAAATTAGACCAGCAATTACAATAACCTTTTCTTTCAGTTTACATTATTTTGAATCATTGTCGTTCCTTCTGTTTTATAGATTACGTAGATTTCGTAGATTGCGGATAGTCGATGCATCGATAATGCCACACCTGACGTCGGGAAACACCGTAGCGCCATCCATTATGATTGCAGAGAAAGGCGCCGACCTAATCAAAACTAGCCATAGGATCACTAGAGCACTTAGTTCAAAACTATAGTCTGGTATGCAAGTACCTATACTATCTCGGAATACAGTCACGGGTTTGGGTGTTGCTACTGAAGGAGTTCAAATATTTATTTTGCAAGTTGTACGCTTCTCTAAGTACTGACCCTAAATTAAGCACATATCAAGCAAGCCAATCTGTGAATTTTTTTTTAAAGAAGCTGATTTCACTTAATTCTGGTAGGTATGGGTACCAACATTTTAATACCAAAAAAAGGGAGCTTGGGTGGGGTGTGGGGAAAGTTCATTTTTTGGTGTCAAAGGTTACCTACATGGCTACCTGGCTGCCTCTGGCGATTGGTGACCATAAATGCTGACCTTTTGGTCACTTCTCTCAATGCCTTTCTATCCTGTGCCAGTCTCTTGGCTTCTGTATTATGTGAGTCCTGTCCATTCCTTGATGTTATCAAAGCACTGCTTCTTTTGGCGACCTCTTTTCCTTTTACCTTCCACATATCATTCAATGATCTATGCTGCTAACGGGCTCCCACTTCCACGAATTACATGCCCAAAATATCCAGTCTTCAAACTGAACAATCTTCCCAGGAGCTCTCTGTTGGTGTTCAATTCTTGCAGGATGCTGACATTGGTTCTTTTGTCTTTCCAACTGATGTTAAGCATTTTTTCTCCAAAACCACATTTCTGCCGCCATTATCCTGTTTTCATCAGCTTTCCTCATTGTCCAACTTTCTGCTCCATTCGTTATTGCCTCATTATCACATAATATGGTCCTCAATCTTGTCCTAGTCTGTTTTATGTTGGATGCTAATCAAAGCAATCTTTAAAAAAACCCCAAAAAAAACCCAAAAAACTCTCAGCATTGTCTTTATAGCCGAGAGGTTGTTCATTGGTCAAAAGAAAGGTGCGATGTGATAATAAACAACCTTTGTGATGCACTAAAATGACTCAAGAATCCGTGGTAAAGTTGGGTTTTATAACTTACTAGTTATAGGATGCAGCATGGAGTTTTTGCTATTGGAGGGTTAAAGGTTAACTCTGTCACAATCAGAGTTTTTAGGTTAAATGAAATGTCCTTCACAGGAGGGTATGTATATACATCATATAGCTAGTAATGGGGTATAGACCATACGGTTAAGTTATGTAAACTGTGCTAGGTAGTGGGTTAATTATAATAATAATAATAATAATAATAATAATAATCATAGCGCGTAATGCAGAGGCCCTAGGCGCTTAACTTAGGAAAAAAAGAGCAATTATACCAATAATACCAAAAAACAATAGATAAAATTAAAAACAACTATGATATACATCAATTATGCACCATTTCAGAAATTCAACTTATATAATTATATCGTGACCATACTAAGAACAAATGGGGTTACACCTGAGTCCTCAGCTGTGAGGATCTATGTGTTTGTACCCCACACCCAGTGGCGGATTTAAGGAAAAGGGCCCTGTCAGCAGCTTAAGGTGGGGCCCCTTTAGCGTCAAGAAGCAACGAAATATCGCACTTTAGTGCAACTAAGGTGTGTCCGAGGGGGCCCGGCCTGAGAGCAATATTTTAGGGGGCCCTGTCAGCAGCTGCTGACACTGCTGACTCTTAAATCCGCCACTGCCCACACTGACATCGATAAAGTCTTGACATTAATTGTTCTTAGTTGATCGTAATTATATGTTGGATTCTGCACAAAAGAGTGATTTCGTGTACCAAGCATTTATTGGGCAAAAGGCAATTTTGCATTTTGGATTCAATAGTAGTGCATTAGTCAAGCTAGGCTCGTTCGTTCGTTCGTTCGTGCAAGCTAGGCTAAGGTGCAGGAAGAAGGGTGTAAGTAGCATTCCATGTAAATTAGCAGCAGGTTGGGAGATGCAAGTTGTCACACTAAATCCCCGGACTAAATCACACTAAATCTTGCAGAAGTAGTGTGCTTGGATGCCCAAGTAAGTGTAAAATAAGTTTAAAATAAATAACAATAAGTCGAATACTATAATTTGGAAGTGTGTAATTCAGGAAGCTTAATTTGTACACTAAAGCAGTCAGCCGAAAAAGGGCTATGGTGGTGGTTGGGATGGCTAAGCCAGGGAGGAGAGAGTGAGGGTACGTGGAAGTCGTGGGGGGGGGGGGGGGGGTGGCGCCTATTGCCATAGCAACCTGTTTGTCAATCGTTGAGTTCACTATCATCGAGGGTGCTGGTCCACGTCATATCTTTGATTTAAAAAAAATATTCTCAGCTGACTTCCGTTACTGCCCATTGGACCCTCACTAAAAACTCATTAACGGCTTGGCCGATTTTAATTTTTTTGGTATGAAAAGAAGCGCATTTAAAAGTCAGATATTTACCAAAATTGTCGGCGCTAAAATCCCACGCATAAAGCGGCCAGCGCGAAAACAAAGTTTGGTTACTTATGTGTTAAACGGAATAACGGGAGTCTTTCAACGGAATAAAGTGCAATACTAGATTACGCTTTATTCCTTGCACTAAACTGCCTAATATTTTTTTCTTATTAATGTCGAAATGAAACAGTTTCTGCGACTGTTGTTTTTACATTTTAATTGTGAAATGAACTAGTTTCTTTTTTTTTCTTATTAGTGTCGAAATGAACCAGTTTCTTTGACAATTGTTTTTGCTTACTCAGGGGCGGATCCAGGATTTGAAAAACGTCAAAATTACCGGGGGCTGAAGGCTGAAACTTTTCCAAAATGGGCTGATTTTGCAAGATTTTGCAGAATTACCGGGAGGCGCGCGCCCCCTCCACCCCTCCCTGGATCCGCGCCTGTTATTAGTGTCGAAATGAACCAGTTTCTTTGGTCCTTTTTTGGCTTATTAGTGTCGAAATGGACCAGTTCCTTAGGTTCCTTTTTGGCTTATTAGTGTCGAAATGAACCAGTTTCTTAGGTTCCTTTTTGGCTTATTAGTGTCAAAGTGAACCACTTTCTTAGACAGTTTTTATTTACTTATTAATGTCGCAAGGAACCACTTAGCCATTTTCGAAAGTGTCAAAATGAATCATTTCTTTGACTTTTTTCTTATTAGTGTCGAAATTGGAAATATACCAGTTTCTGAGATACTTTTTTGTATATATCGAAAAGAACCAGTTTGTAAGAGAGTTTCCTTTTTTTTTTTACTTATTAGTGTCAAAATGAACCACTTTCGTAGACAACTGTTGTAAACTGTATTTTAATGTAATAAAGTGCAATACTAAATTACGCCCTATTTCATAATATTGTTTATTGCACTTAACTGCCCAATATTAGTGTCGAAATGAACCAGTTTCTTAGACAGTTTCTTTTTTACTTATTAGTGTTGAAATAAACCACTTTCTTAGACATTTTGTTTTTGCATATTAGTGTCGAAATGAACCACTTAGAGAGTTTTTATTTGTTATTCTTTCTTGAATCACTTAGAAAGTTTATTTTTTACTTTTTCTTGCTTATTAGTGTCGAAATGAACCATTAGTTGTGAAATGAACCAGTTTCTTATTTTTTTTTTTGCTTATAGTGCGAAATGAACCAGTTTCATTCATATTTTCCTTTTTTGTTTATTAGTGTCGAAATGAACCAGTTTCTAGAGGTTTTTGTTTGTGCTTATTAATGTCGAAATGAACCACTTTCTTAGACATTTTTGAAAATGTCGAATTAAACCAGTTTCTTTGATTTTTTTATTGCTTATTAGTGTCAAAATGAACCAGTTTCTTAGACAGTTTTTTCTGTAACAGCACCGTATTAAATAAAAAAAAATCAGCAAGCTAGGGCGTCAATTTGTGACGCAATACCAGCGGGACTGTACAGTGCTAATGCATTGGAATACGTAGCAGCTCATAGCCCAAGCCAGCAATATCCTCTAATACGCCCACCGTCGTAGAGGGCGCTATTGAAACCCCTTAGCTTCTAAAAATAAAGTTCAACACGAAAACTACCATACAGGGTGAGTCAGAAAAAAGTACAACCAAATGAGGGATTTTATGAAGAAATCTTAACGAAATTTACCAAATTAATTCCTGTGTTAAATAGCCTGTTTAATCAGCTTTCACAATAATTTTACATTTTAAAAATCGATCAAGCCGTTCAAAGGCTACAGTTATTTTTTGTGAAGGTATCCATTTTCAGCCCCGAACAAATTGCACACTAACTGTAAACATGAGACTCAGTACTATGCAGCTGAGGGCTTTAAAACAGATAACAGGTTGATTTCTTTGTTGCCGTATTCAAATGGTACGCAGGACATGTGTTGAATGATAATGTAGATTTAATGAAATTAACAGGATATAAATTATTTAAAATGGAACATTTTAATGCTTTATCTGTTATGCAGCCCTATACATGTATTTTGGAAGTTTACTACATGAAAAATCAAGCAGGTTGAAAAGAATGCTGCAAATTGTTGCTTCAAGTCCAAAAATTGATTTCATTAAATATTATTTTGATATCCGGTTTCATTTTAAGTTTTACCCAACGATGTAACCAGAAATTTTCATTTTTGTGGAGGAGGACAAGGCGGTGAGAGCCACTTAACTTTTGAGTCATCACTAAAATACATTTTGCAAAGGTGAACACGGTACACGGTAAATTTGTAATACTATTTATTACTTTTCCTGATCTCTATTGGGGCCAGGAGGGGGCAAAGACTCCGAGTGGGGATGCCGCCTTACCCCAGTCCTCCTCCCACCCCTCACCCACAGACTGTTTATGTCACTGGTGTTCCCTGACATTTATTCCAAATGTGTATTTAATGGAGAATATGATGCAAATCCCAAAGCTGAACGTAAAACCAAGAGTACTCTTTGGGTTACTCTAGCGCGTAGCTTGTTCGGTCTTTCACATTAGGTACTTTCACTTCCGCAACTGTAACTTTTGAACGCGTTAATCAATTTTAATGCCGTAATTTTTATATGAGCGCTAACAAAACAGGAAATGTACTACAGAAAGAAAATATATGAATAGCACAGAGGGTTTTCCATTAAAAATCGCTCAATTTGGTTGTACTTTTTATTGACTCACACTGTAGAGCATGCCCTCAATTACAAAATATCCACCAAGGCAGGCCGGACATGGAAAATATAAATATATGATTAAAATGTCATGCTTTGTTCCGTAACTTGTGTACCCAGTATAATACCCCCCCCCCCTCGAATAAATATCCCCACTTCATGGTTGTGTACCTCTAACTTTAAGCTCTCCTTAGCCCTAATCCTGAAAAGTTACAGTAATATGCCTAATTAAAATGAAGTAAAAACCTAGAAAATTAGCTTTATTCCGTAACATCCATTCATAGTCCTATAATTTCACATTAAAAATGCACCCCCAGAATAAATACCCCCACTTCTTGGTTCTTGTTAACTTCTTGCTTAACCTTCTTCCCCAAAAAACTACCGAGCCCCTCTTTTGCTGACTTAAAATATCACCCAAAGAAAGCCCCTTTTCTGTCCCTCCGGGACGGGTGTTAATTAAGATTGATGCTATTCACTTTATTATATACTCCCTTAATACGCCCACCCTCCTATACTTCACGGTACAAAAATGGCCAAAGTGGGTGTATTAAGGGAAGGGAGTATATATAGAGAACGTCGAACACTATTATCTAGTCCTTTTATACCCCCACCCGCCTATACTTTACTGTGTAAAAATCGGCAAAGTGGGTGTATTAAGGGTATAGTGTTGGCCATTATAAATCTTATTTAATATTTTTAGGCCTACAGGGATGTATTTTACGGAATAAAGCTCATTTCCAAAAATTTGCTATTCTATTCAACAATCAGAAGTTTGGAGACAAATAAATAAAAATTGCTCCCATGTGTAACCGGGATCAGGACTCGTACTGTTAGTAGCTGCAGATAGCAGACGACGTTCACTGTCTCCCTCTAGATCTATCTCTGTGTTGAGCATTGCGTTCAAACAATAGCATTTTGACACGCGTGATATTGTAGCGCCCTCATTAGACTATGTGGCATGTCCTTCTATGCTGTTGTTTTGCTGTCCCCATCGAGGGGCTTGGGGGAAACCAAGTGCAAATTCATAAAAAATTATTAAATCATATAAACGTCTGTTGCCACAAATAAGACTGGCACATTTTCTTGAAAATGAATAAAATGTCACCTTCAATTTATTTCCCCAATATCAGTGACCATTAGATACGCTAGACTTCAGCAAACATTGGAGTAAAGATATTCAATTACCGGCCCGGTTGTTGCGGTGTACAAACACAATTTCAGATTCCTTTTCATCTGGGAGTGCAGGACCATTGGTATATTGTCTGCGGTTGAAAGACTCAGGTGTTACCACCTTCCAATCTAGACGAAGTCTTTTTTTAATGAACGTAGGCGCAAAATACTTATCCTCATTGGCAAATAAATTTGCGCTTCTCTAGTGCGTGTTCAAATTTAATTTTGTTTCCATGTTTTTCATCATTTATTCGAAAAGGAAGAAAGACAAACAAACCTCATTGGCATGTGATCAAAGGAAAAATTGTTCATTTTGATTACATACTTCGCAGAAGTAAACCATTTCCGATATTAAATAATAATAACTTTTATAATTGCCATTTATTGGGTATGCAATTGTACGGTGCACATTTTGATTGTGAAAGTGAATAAAATGCCATATCAATTTCTTTCTGAATATCAGTCCGATCAAGGGACATACACTATGCTTACATTGATCTCAAGCAAATAATGGCATTATCTTGACAAGTAAATCCACATGGTATTCATCGGACAAAAGACTTCAGATTCCCCTTTAGTTTAGTCGGAACTGCAGAGCCTTTGTTAGGTCCATTTCATTGAAAGATGTAAGGTGTGTTATAGACTGGTTATCCCGCACAGTTTTGGGTAGACGTTTCACCTAGAAGTCTCAAATGAGGAATTGCCTTTGATTCCGTCATGCACTGTATATGATGTTTTGCAGTAGCGCAGGACGGAATCTCAATGGCAACTCTTGGATACGGGGACTTCAATGGACCGTCTAACCAGTTTGGGTGAGGTGCCTCGTTCGCGAAAAAATAAACTTTGAGGTTCTACTGTGATGTCAATAATTTTGGACTGTATATTTCATCAGTTATGAAAAAAGTAATATTGGAACAAAAACTCACGGTGGATATGTTGCTTGTAAGCTGTGACCTAACCTTTTTGTGCAGAACCAAGATCCATAACTTTATGGCGGATACCTTTCATTTATTCCAATTTGCCACCCCCCCCTTAGGTATTAGAAAATTACAAAAGAAGGGGGTCTAGCGACCTATGCTAAACACACACGGTAAAAATTCAAAAGAAATGGGGTACGCGACAGTACTTAAGTTAAGTTTTGTTTCTGCACAAAGTTATTAGTCACAGTCTGCCAAACATTTCTTTCATGATTTTTGTTATCTTTGTTTCCTTTGGAAAGATGATGAAACTATATGGTTCAAAGTTGTATTGAAAGCCACAGTAAGAAGCATAAGATTATTATTCGTGTGAAAGAGGACGAGTATCTTGTGTTTGCGTCATGAAAAAAAAATAGCTCAATATTAATCTGGTGATGAGCACCTGAAATCCTTTTTTATATGGAAGTACAGAGCCTTTATTTCCAATACAGTTGGAAAGTAATTTGTAGTGCTTATCCTCGGCATACCGAGCGGATTTACTGGATGCAACAGTGCTATTATTTGCTCGCAGTCAATGCTGCATGATGTATATCTACTGGTCAATGATATTTAGGAAAATAAATTGTGATGGGCATTTTATTCATTTTCAACAAATGTGCAACCTTTTGCACTTGACATAACCAGAGTATCGAAAGGTATAATTAGGCAATAGTAAATGCGCAGGAATCAGATACTTCGCCGATATTGCGTAATCTAAGTCCTTATGCAAGCATTTTCTTCTCTTTGATCCCATGGAGTATTTCATGCCAGAATGTTGCTGGGCAAGCTTGGACCTAACACTTTGTGCCAGAATTAAATCTCGTCACTGATTGCTTTCCACTTAATTTGTATTCAATTTAACCGCGCTTAGGGTCAACGAACTATATCATAATGTAACGTTAGTTATGTGAAAGAGAGGAAGGGTATTTTGTTACTCAACCCGAGATCGTGGGAGGGGGTAACACTGGCTATAAACCAATGGCCCGCATACCGGGCACAATGTAATATCTTTTAGTTAATGGTTGCTGAAGTCTATACATATCCATTAGTCACGGATTATTATGAATTGAGAAATGATGTGTACATTTTATTCCATTTTAAGACAATGTGCAAGTTTTATTTGGGGCAACTGACGGTTATGTCATGTTAATAATTATCAATAATTTTTACCACCGGGGGTTTTGTTCTTATCCCTTGAAGGGACTACGGCACAATTTGTTATGCAGCTTGTATTTGGTGATACGGCCCATAGTCTATAACACACTGTTAAGTCCACTCAATCTATGGTATGACCTGCTAGACAAAACGGGAGTAGAACAACGAGAGGAGGTTTTTCATTGGCGGGGAACGGTAGTTGTTACAAAACCCTCCGGAAAAACAATATCAAAAAGGTAGAAAAAAGGACAGCCTCGCCAAGCCAACATGCTAATATGCACAAAACCCTATATGCCATTAAGTTCTGACATATATTTGTTATTATACACTATATTAAAAGGGGACGACCCGATTTAAGTAAAAAAAGTTCACTGACAGAATGGTTGCACCCCTCAAAATCCCCATCTGTAGAGTTTTGCACTGATATCGTCCCAAACAGTTTATGAGAGAGCTAAAAACAAGATTTTCTTAGCCCCTGTGTTTATTTATTTGGTACAATTATTCGGGCGACAAAATGGGGACATTTTCGGATACCTAGCTTCCAAACCAATATCCTGGTAGCCCTCAAGATTTCACAGGGTAATTGAGAAAAATAGTAGCTTTCTTAAATACCAAAATGTTGACCAATTCGGGTAAAATCTTGGGAGTATGGGGACGATGTTATTAGCGATCAGGCCATGGACTTTAACTTTTGAGTCTTTATTGCTGTCCAAACATAGGACCCGAGGTACATGAGGTCTAACCTTTATGAGTTAGGTACCGTGTGTAGTGCAGTTAGGTTGATGATTCTCTTTCTTATTGACGGTCATGCATTCCATTCCGTCTCTTTGGCATTTAGATGTAAGCTGACTTTATCTGCAGCATTCTCAAATGATGCTTTGTAGTAGATCTTGTGCAACACATATCACATCCCCTGTTAGAGCTACGTAGTCAAGGTCTGTGAGATGCTGACTTTGGTGACGTCTAGAATGTTTGACTGCCTTTATATGCTGCTGTCCTACCTATTACCCAGGCTATTACCAAATGACCCCCCTCCCTTTTATAAATGGTCACATATTCAATAACCCCAATTTTCTTCTTTCCTGCTATCCACGCCACTTTTATCACAAGTTGAACACCCAAATTCAAAATTTTCATAGCCTACGTGCACATTTTTAACAATTTTATGATTGTATGGCAGCAATTTCATAACTTCATGGCAATTTGAACTCTGGAAAAGAGGCACTTCCTATTTTAACTTCAGGTTTTAACATCATTGGCCCCCTTCTTAAACTAAAGTTTCATACTGGATGACCCCCATTTTTATTCAGCTTGTTTACCGAATGACTCCGTATTTTTGGGTACATTTTATCTGAAAGGACCCGGGAAAGGATCCTATTTTTACCAGCCGAGGCACATACCCATCACTTCACACAGGGAGTGCCCCCCGGCACTAGTTGACTCAATGTGTTTGCATCATCCCATCCCGATTGCAGTTTGACAAATCATCTAGAATGCAAAATTAGTTTTGGCGGGAAAATTGCGGCCATCTTGAATAATGACCATCACTTTCCACATATCAATTGCAAGTGCTATTGTCTAAATATGGGCGTATCCACCTAAGACAAATGCAAATTAGCATGTTTTGCCAGGCGTCCCTTTTTCTACCTTTTTGATATGTTGTTTGGGAGTTCATTTACTGCTAGTTACAATAAGAAAACCTTCTGTAGCAATTTTGTCCAGGTGTACCTAGTATTTTTCATAGATTGAGTGGACTATGTCTAAAATCTGGAACTGTTTGAATTATTTATCGTGAGTGTGAAATATTTATTAACTGTCAACTACTCACAAGGGTCGTTCTTACATATAAATTGCACGAACTTGCGTATCATCTATGTATACGTATATTGCATCGGAACCCTGGAAATACATCGCAACATGTTAAAAGATAGGAACAAAGAAATATTACAGTAAATTCATATTTTATCTCTAGCTGTTGACGAAAAGAGAATGTAAACAGGGTTAACACACTCAGAATGTTTAAGGTTGTTATGAATAGAACTATAACAATGGCGGATTGCATTGCTCACCCAATACCAATCTTTACTTGTTCAATTTGATCATTCAAATCTACATTTTGTACTTAATTCCAGCTAGGAGTATATGGTTGTAATTCAAATAGTATGAATACAGTTTACCTCACTGTTATGCATGTTTGTGATTACCAAACTGGAGTTACATAATGATCAATGGCCAATAACTTCACAATTAGGTATTTCATTAATATGTTTGTCACCCATGGGTCATTCACCACTTACATTTATGATTAAATAGTCCCGTGGGCTTTGAATGTTTATTTTACGTTCTCTGTGGGAACTTGTTAAATATGATATGATTGAGCCAAAAACATGATGGTGCCAATTTTTTCGAGCATATGTTCACCATTCTCCATGCAAATTAAGTATGACGCCATAATTCAATATTAAAATGTACCAGTACTCAATCAAACCAACCGACTAGCTTCCTTTTATCATTCTATAACACAGTCAAAATGTAAAAGACAATCAAAACATGCAACATTCCGGCAATACTCAAGATGGCGTCCAAAATATGAAAATCATTGAAAATGCGGCATATTGGGCCAAAATAAACATTAATATGAGGAAAAAACACACATATATTCTCAAGGGCTATCGGAAACTCTTACCAAACATTATCTTGCTTCAGATCCAGGATGGCTGCCAATATGTCCTCAAAAGTTCTACTAAAGTAGCAAAATTGTGAATAAATTCACAGTTTGACTAGATATAATAATTGTGTGGATGCACGCAATTGTATTTTAAGGGCATCGTAAGCTCTTGCCAAGTATATATTTGATATTATCTTTCCTTAATTCCAAGATGTCAGCCTATATGGACGTATTCAAATGTTGTTAAACTCTACAATTTACCATCTGGATACATTCAGTTATAATATCCGGAAATCACGAAAAAGTACGAATTTAAGTATGAAATAATATGACCTTGACAATTAGAAACTCATATCTGGTATATTTTGGTTTGTTTGAAATGAAAAATTATGGCATGCATTATGCCTTCCGTTTAAGTTCTTTAAACCTACCAGATTGGCACGTATTTGTTATCACTTGAGCAACATCTTGAAATTTAAGGCTGATAACAAATGTAATATTTATATAAATATCTAGAGATAAAAAACATGTCTCATACACAAATCTATACTTTATAATAATTTTTTGGATGATACATAACTAAATATAATACAGACATAATGATAATTTGTAGGTTTTTAAAAGGATCTAGGATTTCTCCATTGTTATCAAAACGTGCTAGATACGAGTTTCTAATGGTCAAGGACATAATCTTACACTTTATTATACACATTTTGTAATGTTTTTAAACGATATAACCAAACAAATTACATATAATATGGTAATTTTAAGGTTTTGTCATTGAATGCAACCATTTTGGCAGCCATCTTCAATTTGAAGACGCTATCAAGATGAGAACGCCAGATATGAGTTTGTAATGGTCAACGAAATATATCCTACTCTTCGAGTAACCCTTTATGGTACTTGAACGTTTTCTATGATTTTTGAAATGACGTCATATTAATTTGCATATTAATATATTATAAATGCTTAGAAAAAATGGCACCATCGATTTTTTTATAAAGTGGCTAATGTACCGTGTGTCCCCCAAAAAAACCGCAACACTTGGTGACAGGTGCCATAAGTTTTGAACAAAAGCATGTGGCTACTTATTCTTTGGCTTTTTGTAAGATAGCACTATTAGCTAACGTCCCTGAAAACATTATAGTGATAGAGTCAATAGTTTTTAAGATATGCCCCCAACAATCAAGTAACCCGCAGGACCCATTTTACAAAAATGAGGAGCTGGTAACCACAAGACTGGTAATGAAGAACAGAATAGCAAATACAATATTGATTGCAATCAACACTTACTTGCCCAAATTTCTTGCAGAACAACTTCTACTGGATCAAATAACTGCATTTACATAATTATTATTTAACTGATAATGATAAAACATTATAATACTGGTGATAAACTACGTTTCAAGATTATATAAAAATATGAATAAGTCATAGACAAACGACACATTACATAAAATAATAAATGCGTTGGGCTGGAACTTGCTTGTTACTGAAAATAATGTTACATTCTCAACTTTATGAAAGTAAAACATATGTTTTCAACACAAAACTCAATAACAATATCAATATATTCATTATGTCATTAAATTTTGAGTAAAGAACTCATCGTGTGCCGTCACAAAATGATCAGCTCTAATCCAATGCTGTCTAATTTGGACAATACGAAGAGTTTGTTTATCATACATTCCTAATTCCATCTTTTAAGTGTGTTAAAATGCATGTTTATTAGCTGTCATTACCAATGCAAACATTCTATGTTAATATCTGTTGCAGTGCCTGTTTTTTGTTTTTGTTTTTTAAAAAGGAAAATGGTTGTTGGACTCAGAGATTGATATTGGTGGTTCTAGGGACAAAACGTAAAGTGCCGTATTTGTAGTAATTTGGTTGAGTCCTGCGGGTTACTTGATTTCTGGGGTCATATGTTCACAAATATTGACTCTATCTTTATGAACTTTTCAGGGACATTAGCTAACAGTCCCATCTTACCTTACACAAAGAATAAGTAGCCACGTGCTTTTGTTCAAAACTTACGGCGCCTGTCACCAAGTGTGCGTTTTTTTTGGGACACACGGTATACTGGAATCCAATAAAAATGAGAAAATAAACATGAAAGGCCCACGGGAACCAGATTCCTTACATAAGGCCCCGAATTATAAATGCCCAATTATGTAACGATGTTTTTTACACATTATTTGAAGTGAAACTGTCAATCCTGTTTAACTGCTGGTGTCATCATCATTAATTATTTTGTACCTACTGCTCAAGGTTGATGATGAATATATTTCACACTTCCCAGTTTCCGTTATCAACTTAATTCAATTTGTTTAATGGCCAATCAATTGAGCGTTATCACGATTATGCAATCAATCATAAATCAACTTAATTCAATTTGTTTAATGGCCAATCAATTAAAGGTCCATGGTCCCGATCGCTAATACCTCGTCCCCAGAAGCCAGATTTTACCGGAAGTGGTCAACATTTTGGTATCAGAAGAAAGCTGCTATTTTTCTCATTTACCCTGTGAAATCTTAGAGGCAAAGGTTGTTTGGTTTGTAAGTTATGAACGAAAATGTGCCCTATTTTGGTCGACCAATATTAATTCTACACAGTACTCTATGGGGCTTAGAAAATCACGTTTTTAGCTCTCGTATCAAAACGGATTGAAATATCGGCACGAAACTTTACAGGTGGATGTTTGGAGTGAAGGCCAATCTATCAAGATGAAAACTTCATATCCTTAAATCGGGCCATCCCCCTTTAAGCGTTATCACGATTATACAATCAATCATAAACTCAACTGCCATTCTTGATTTTCCCAGGTCGTTAGCCAGCATCCCTTCATTGAATGTCAATTGATCAATATAAACTATTAACACAGCTAAATATCAAACAGGGTTTCAACACTAGATGTTAATACGTCTTTTCAATGTACTTCTGCCTTCATGTCCAATGTGGGTAGACGTTTCATATAGAAATCCCATTGATGCAAATGAGGTATTGCCATTCATTCCGTCAAGCGCTACTGCACAATGTCATACTGCGCATGACGGAATCAACTGTAATACCTCATTTGCATCAATTACGGCGGTACGGTAAGTACGTATAGCCTGTTTCTAAAATTGAAAACGTAAATTGAAACCAGCGTTTGAAAATTCTCAAGACTGGAATAATACCAAAATGCATTGTGGGAAAAGGGATGCGGCCCGTAGCGATTGCGTGTTCAGTTTTCCGTGTTTGCGAGCACCGAAGTACCCGACAAATACGTTCAATTTTCTCGCTAGGTTCTATAGGTTCAGACCCAATTACGGTACACATTTAAAACAATACATAGTTAACGGACCCTCTGATGCAAAAATCTCCATAGAACCCCTTCGTTTTCCGGAGATATTTTAGATTTAGTTTCATTTGCATGCATTCGCTATGACGGACTGATAACGTTAATCTCTCGCGCAGTACTAATTTAGATAATATTTTTCGGAGTCTGTGACACCGACTACACACTTTCCGCACCGCCGTATGCATCAATGGGACTTCTATATGAAACGTCTACCATAATGGGTGTGTGTATGCTTGTACATAAATATTAATTGTGCAGGTATGGGTATGCATGCTATGAAGGTGCCTTTGTATGTACGCGTGTGGGTGCACATGCATGCGTGTGTACCCATGCTTGTAAGAAAGGTTTGGGTGTATGCATGCATGTACGTGTGCATATGGGTGTTTATGGGCGTATGGGTATGTGCACATGTCTGTATGGACGTAGGCATGCATGTGTGAGTGTATGTATGCGTGCCTGCGTGCGTACGCATATGAATATGTATTAGTTTGTAAGCATATGCGTGTATTTGCGTGTCTGCGCGCGATGCGAGTAAGCATGCGCGAGTGGGCAGGTGCGTATGTATGTGTATGCGTGCGTCGATGCGTGTACATATGCATGCGTGCATTTCATTTGTATGTTAATATAAATAATATAACTATTCATTCATTATACGTTATACCAACATGTAGTTAGCCGGCCACCAATTTTATATCATAATTCTATTTTTTTTCTCCTAGTGGCGGAAATATAACGTTGCATAGATTCTGTTCAACGATGCATTACAAATCTCAGGGTTGTTAATCAAACTGAGGAAGCACATTGAATATTTTAATGTGTACGTATTGTTATATGTTTCATAATCTTTATATGTTCTGTGGCTACAACAATGTTTGTGTTTAATAATATTGCCTAAAACAATAAACAATGCCATAGGAATATAGTATGCAACAACACGCACAGATAGGTCCATAAAAGTGTATTAAAAAGTTCAAAAATACTGAATCTGAAAAATAACTCCAGTGAATGGATGTGTAGCCATTGTTATCCAGCAAATAAGTCCCAAACTGATGTTAATTATGAGATAAGTGATCTATGACCTATTAAACTCTTTAATAAGTATTGCCTTTAAAATATGACGACATGGCCTTTAATCCACTAAGATTTGAAAGTACTTCAAAAGAATTAATGATGACAAAATATAAATTCCCTCCTCCCCCCAATTCTTACATTCTTCATATCGGTTTCGTTCAAGTTTCATTACTCACGGTGGATTTAACCATAATGAATGCAATAAAGAAGCCTGATCAAGAACTTTTAAAAAATTAAAGCCTTAGTAAAGTTAAATCATAATTTCACATAATAGGTCCTAACTGAAACACCTTTGAAAGATAAACCCCATGACTGATTACAATCTTACCGGATATAATTTAGAATAATGAACGAATTGCCGTTTAAAAGGTGGTGATTGTAGGTCTATATCAAATATGTCAAATATTAAATTAAGAAAAGATCTATGATGTGTTGCACTGCCTAATTACGATCTTGTTTTATTGAAATTGAATAAAACCGAAAGAATATTATAGTGTGGCGCAGGCTACAGCACTCATACGGCTATGGACGATTTTACCGCAAGATATTGAGCCAATATATACGAATTATAGCTGCAAAAACAAACTTGTTTTGTAATGTGAGACTTCAACATTTGGAGCTTCTTAAAGATGATTTTGATTGAGCCAACTTCATGAATATCTGGACTTGAGAGTATATTCCCATTCTTTGATACCCACCATTTATAAATAAACCAACAGAAGACCGCTGCGACAATTATTGACAAGATCATAATGAGAATTCTTGTTGAATCTGCTATTTTAATAACTGGTATCACCGATCATCTGCCAACGATTTTAGCACTGGATACAATTTTAAATAAACACGAAACATGACAAAAAATACATATATAGAACAAAATAATTAGTGGAAATATCGCAACTAAATAACATTATCAAATGTCACTTAGTGTGGGTTGGGTGTAATTGCCCGTAGGATTTTCCATGCTAAAATTGATTTTGTTGCTGTTTGGGTTTCAATAGGACCTAAACTTCAGAAAATATGGGGTTGCAAATTTTCGGACTGTCGTGCCCCCTTCCCCAAGGGGAAATTTACTACCGGAAAAATTTAAAATCGAGTCAAATTGTGTTTAAATGTACATTACAATATGTCGGTCTCCTTATAAGGATTAGAAAAAGTATCTATTTGCCTAGTTCCGACTTAGTTAAAGTGGTATAGCCCGTAATGGTTCAAGGTCACCCCTGGGGGTAAAAATGCTCCGATGTTTTGAAAGTGGTGTCAAATGATTCCCTTGTGTCATACTGAACCCGAAAATGGCATTTTAATTGTAATTTTGATATCACCATGCGAAATCCAGGGGAAGTTCTGGAGTACCCCCATAGACCATGTAGACCCTTGCGACATTTGCTATGTAAGTACACAACCAATGGCACACACTGTAAAAATATACATTTTTGGAAACCTGTGAACAATACAAACAACTTATCACCATTTTTACAAACAAAATCTGAGCATTGGGTAATTTTAAACCCCCGGGAAAATAACTACCTTGAAACTGATTATGGGGCTATGGCGCTTAAACTAAAGCGGCACCTAGGCAAATATATACTCTTTTTCTAATCCCTTTATAAGAGACAAACATGTTCGCGTAATTAAAACACAAATTTGACTCGATTTTAAAAAAAAACAAAAAAAAAATTTTTCCCTGTAGTAACATTTCCCCCCTTGGGGAAGGGGGCGGCAGTCCGATAATTTGCACCCCATCATTGTCTGAACTGTCTGTCCCTATTGAATGAAAAACAGTCAAAAAATCAACTTTAGCACCAAATTCCTACGTGAACTGTTTCATTGACTCCAACCCACACTAGGTGAAACGAATTCTTGATAAACAATAATTCTGAGACGAGTATAACCTTTGTAGATTGTTTTACTGAGTTTTCTTATAAATGCTTCCTTGAAGAAATGTTTGTACTATGAATCGAAAAGAATCAAGATCACCGTGGATTACTAAGGGGTTTATTAACGAAGCCTCATACAAAGAACAAATTAAACTGTATCTTCAATCCCCAAACAAGGCCGACTTCAAAACCTTAAAACTTACAGAAACAAATTAACATAACTTAATGGGAAATCAATGCGTAAATATTATTTTAACAAATTGAGCTGCCAAGAATACATGCGGCAAACATGGAGTAATATTAACCACATCCTTGGTCGAGGAAAGAAACATTCATTTCAGAGTAGTTCAAAAGTGATTCTGGTAATGTTTTATTCTAACCTCAGGAAATATCAACTGATTTCAATACCTTTTTTGTAATTATGGGTCCAAAAAACCTGTCCGGCCTCAAAATACATAACAACTTGGTAAAACGATATGAGTACTTATAAGCCGGGATCAAGTAGTATAACATAATCTACAGCCTGTCTCAATCTCAAAAAATTGGTACAATCAGAAAAAAAATGGTTAAATATAAAATTCCTAAATCAGTCATTCTTACTTGCATAATATTAAAGAACCAGAACCAGGCTTTCCCGAATGGTGTTTTGTTTTTATCTTATTTGCTTTTGTCAATCCAGAGATTAATCAATTTCGTGCGATAAACCAAATCGATTTTGTGCCACTTTTTTTGCATGGGCAAGAGTAACTTAGCCTAATTACTCCAGGCTGTCTTGATGCTCACAAAAGATGGCAACTTGTCAAAAGAAACAAAACACAGATTAAAGTAAACCAAAGAAGTTTTATTGACACCAGATTTAATAGTCAACATAATCAGTTCAATGATAAATATCTTCTTTTCATAAATAATAAACAATACAAATATTTATTGCACGTCAATGCAATTGGACCTTTGAATTATTACAAAATTGGTATCTGTTAAAATCATGCCAGAAGGAATGTAATTGCAACCAAAATAAACACTCCAAATCCAAAGATATGGTTTAAAAATATTGCACTATCTTTGTGCATTTATTAATTGTTGAAGTCAATAAAAAAATGAATTTTGAAGCAAAGTATCAAAGTGTTGGTAGGAATTTTCCTTTCATGATACCTCAAGACCATAAAAACTCTCTCCTCCAGGTTGCTGTACGCGGCTGTACGCTCATGGTTCTCTTCTAACAAACAACGGTATGTCGAATGTTATTAAAAGCCAGAACTTACTGATCATAACTTCCACCATTACTTAACTGTTTTCGTATCTTTTAGAGTTTCTTTATGAAGTTAATCCCTTTTTAAAGAATTTCATATCTGTTCAAGTGTGAATAACTTATGTTTAACAAATTCGTTCACCGTTTTCACTCAACCAGAAAGTGGCACAAACTCGATGTTTGTGTTCCGCAGTAAACTGGAGTTATCTCTCAATTGAAACAAGCAAATGAGATGAAACAAAAAGTCCTGGAAAGCATGGTCTTACAAAACGACTTACTTATGTTGAGATATAATATTGAAAAAAAAAATCGTTTTTTGATTGTACCATTTTTTTTTGAGACGGGCTGTATGAAGCCAATAGACGAAAGGGAAGTAATTAAGAATATTGACAAGTTTAATCAAAACCAAAGTGCAGGGCATGATGACATTGGTAATCGTATCATAAAAAGAGTAGCAACGAAATAGTACGACCACTTACCACAATATTCAACTTATCAATATCAACAGGTGTATAGTCCCAGAAAAACTTTAAGTTGCGAAAGTTACTCCAATTTATAAGAAAAGATGATGCCGAAATGTTTTCCAATTACCGTCCTGTGTCAGTTTAATCATTTTTTTCCAAATTTAATAGGTGTATGGATTTTATAGACAGTCATAAAATACTAAATGAAAAACAGTTTGGTTCCGAGAAAACTACTCCACATACATGGCAAGTATTCAACTGGTTGATAAAATTACCAAAGCAGTAGAAAATAATGAATCTACAATTGGGATATTTTTGGATTTATCCAAAGCATTTGACACCATTAATCATAAGATGTTACTACATAAACTAGAACATAATGGGTTTCGTGGAGTTGTTTACACCTGGTTTTCAAACTACTTAAGTAATAGAAAACAATATGTGTATTATCAGTCATGTGAATCTGAATTAAGAAATATTATTTGTGGTGTACCTCAGGGTTCAATATTAGGCCCAATGCTATTTATACTCTATATTAAACGATATTTGTAACACTTCATCTGTATTAGATTTCATTTTGTTTGCTGACGTCACCACAATATTGTATTCGTACAAAGACATTGCCAGCAAGATTGAGTTTCCAAATAAAGAACTAATAGAAGTAAGCAACTGGTTTAAAGCCAATAAATTATCAGTAAGCGCCGGTAAAACAAATTACATGGTATTGGGTACACCGAAGCTCACTTCGAGGAATGAATCTACTAGTAATGACAATGACAAATAGCACTGGGCCTAATATTGAACAATGGTGCTATTTTACCATATTTTATGGTTATTCTGTTCATCAAATCTGAACCAAACTACACCTATAGTGGATATACAGTACCAGGTTTTATACAGAGCCAAATGGACTTCTCATCATATTGATTCAAAATTGATTATCCTCTTGAAAGGCTATCATCCATATCATCAGTGTGATAACGTTGATGAGCATGAATTGGTGAAGTGGCCATTAGCAGGTATGGAGTTTGAAAATCAATCTAATACTACCTCTCGACCTTCACTGGCCCTTTTTGCATTGAATTGCATACACTACTCTGCTACTTTTCTACATGGACTAAACACTCACAGTACTTCTACTGTTTGCCCTTTAACTTTTGAAACCTGTTCAAAGTTAAATTCACTCAACTTACTTCGTCACCCTTGTTTTGATCATTATCATGAGAGAGGAATGAAGACATGTACTAGTAGGCATGCATCAAAAAGACGGAAACGGCGGCGCCAACGAGGTAGACGTGGAGGAAGACGCCTCCGAAACAACATTCCTAATGAAACATCTGTCCAACCCATCCACCTCAAAAGGTTACTGTATCAACATCAGTAACGCAACTGGTTTAACCAAGGGGTGAAGCCCCCTTCAAACCATTTTGAATATTACAGTACAACGGAATATTATTAGTTTGTGTGCTTGTATACACACATATCAATTCGATACAAACAATCCGGCAAAATATCATTTGTTTGGATGTTGGGTGCTATTGGGTGTTAATTTTGTCCGACCATGGCCCACATAAACGAATTAAATGAACGTCAGTCGTCGTATTTAAAATAAACCGCCTCAATTAATACCTCTTTTCACCTAGGCGCGCATTGCCTTTATGAGAAAAAAGAGTTAATCTTGAGCACAATTATCCAGGTGCACTATTATTACACCTGGCCACCATCTACCACATACACATTTGTATCACTAAACGATTAGTGTTATATGCAAGGCGCACCCACATTATGTGGAAGAATCGGAGGCAGCCATTGATTTCAATTTGTTGGTACTCTATGTTTCTTTGTGGTCTGCAAATCATGCGAGACGATGATTTCTAAAGATGACGTAACGTTTTGCCTCTCATCTATATAGAACCTCTTTAGGCTAGTCAAATAGAATGAATGCTGCCTTAACCCACCCCTAATTGCAACAGAATCAATTCGAACAGAACATTCCAACAGATGTATTAGAATACCTTTAAAAACCAACATATCAAAAGTCACTAAAAATCAAAAGGAGTGGAACATATATTTTAAGGGGGTAAGGTTTATACAGGGGTCAAATATGAAAAGTAATCAAAACGCGTCGAAAAGTATGCCACCGTGTTCGTTACTTTCAGGATTAAAAAAGGTATAGTTTTGCCCGATCTGTAGGTTGTAGTTCAATAGTATGATCAAATATGTTCAAGGTCAACAATGGGGTAATTTTCAGGATTCCGTTCATTAATAAAAAGGTGTCAAATTGTTCGTCTAATGGTACAGAACCCGAAAATATACTAGTTGGCATAATCTAGTATCCTTGCCATAATTGGAAGCAAAATGTTACTGGGGCTACAGGGTCTCTGGAGGTCACTAGTCATAGCTCTGTAATCTTATATAGAAACGTGTTAAACACAGAATCTATTTACTTTACTTATCTAGTGGGACAATTTAACAGTTTACAAGATGCATTCCTATATCTTATTTCTTTGTACCTGACAGATAATTACATGTTCGGCAATGTTAACACTTTAATTTTGAACACTTTAATTGCACGTTTTTCTATTGTTACCACTTTTCTAGTCATCACTTTAATTTACAATGTTTCTGAAACACTTTAATTGTCATGTTCTGATACGCTTTCGAAGTAGCATGCCTTCCGATGTTCCAAACTGTTTACATGAAATATTGCTCCAGAAACCTTCTGCTCATGTAAATGCGTTCAAATATTAACATGTAAGTGTTCAAACTGGAACATTAGTTTTCAATTTCAAAATCACAAGTATTCAAAATGTGAACATCATGTTCAATAGGTTTTCAAGGTGGTGTTCTTGGTAACGTGTTAAGTGTAGAACATAACATGAAAGTTCTCCAAACTGTTACAGAAAATAAGGGTGTTCTTTTGTTTTAACCACTATGCGTCCAAAAAATAGTGTATATCACAAACTGGCGAAATTGCGGTTAATCCTAACTTCAGGGTTGGTAATTGGCGGACTTGATCACAAAAATATTTCGTTTAAAGGCAAACTGATGGTTAGTTTGTTTTGCTAGTTAGGCACATTTACTCTCTAATTTCTTAGATTAAAATGGAGGACAAATCTGATTATTATTTCAATCTATAATTAAATTTCAATGTAATTTTGGATTACATTTTTTAATCCTAAACTTGGATTTTCCCTGATAGGCAATCCAATTATATTGATTTTAGAAGTATCCAATAATCATGTATTAAATTAAACGGGGAAAACAAGGAAAAATCAAAATGTGACAGATAATTTTATTGTGTAATCAATTAGCTAATACATGTATTTACTTTCAATCAACCTAATCTGGGCTATTACTTACGTCCATGAAAGATGAGATTTGGTATCAAAATAAAGTTTATATTTTTTTCCTCATTATATTAGTCGATTTAAACAATGCTAAAAACAAAAAGTCTTTGAATGTCATCGACCACATTGTCCCATGGGCCCGGATCACACCCACCTTTACGTCGCAAAATTTGCAAACAAATTGAAATGCTTTCGTGTTTGGATGATGATCCAATATTCCATGGACTTGGTTCACCACATCCATGTCACCGAAAGATCTGGGATATTTCAGCTAGACATTTTGCTAAGTTTATAAGTAAATAAAATGAGCAACAGTTTATGTCTTTATCTCCTTTTTATTTTTATGTCCCTGTACTTTGGGTGGTCTGGTGGTACGGAATATAACTCGACATGATCCACCAGACCACTCTCTCAACCAATATACAAAGATACAAAGTAGCAAACTACAAAATTAAGATAGAACCTAAAACTGCAAAATAAAACAAGGGAACCCATACATGTGGCCTGACCCCCCCCCCCCCCCAACAAAAAAATGATCTATAAGATTGGGAACCAAATAAAACCCCAAAGTTAAAAGAAAACCTCTAAACAAAAACATATGAAAGAAAACAAAATTAACTATTATAAGAATTGAAAGGAACAGGCACACACACACTCTAATATCGTAACACTAAAATCTGAATTAAGTACAAAAGTTGGTCAATCAAAAGCAACTAAATCATGACAGCCAGTGTAAAAGCAAACTCAAACCACCCAAATAAGATTTGAGGCATTTTGTCGCCAGAATCTCCTCCCCAAACATTTCTTGAACTTTGAAAATCTAAAAACTGACCACCAATTTTATCTTCCAATATAGCTACTCAAGTTACCCCACAAAGAAGTAATTTTATCACATCACAAAATAAATGCACTGGGTTGTCGTTATGTCCTTTATCTATATTACAAAACCAAAGAAACCCCCCCCCCCCCCCCCCCCCTTGTGTTATACTGTATTTACATAGAAACTGAAAGAACAAGCTTTTCATGGCCATGTTGTGACAATTTTATAGTTGATTATCGCCCAATGTGAACAGAAGTTTTTGCTCTTTGCTTTAAAAAGTATAGATTTTTAAGTAGTGTTGAGAGCAGAATATCGAACATAAAATAATTTACAATGTATGAAAAGAAGGATGGATAGCAAAGATGTGTACACTACAGACAACATAATAGCGAAACCGATGATTGATCATGGTTCGTAGAGCGTAATTATGGTTTTAGGTGGTTGCAATCATTTAATGAAAGGGAAATTTGATACTGGTTTATTTTGTGTGAATCAGTATATTTTAACGGGTCGGACGACAGGGTAGGGAGAAAAGAGTTGAAAACTTTAATATAAAGAGGGCATTAAATATGAATAGTGTATCTTAGAAGCGTCATTATGGAGTGTTGCAAGCATTTTCATGAAAGGGGTGCGACGAAGGGCTCTGAGGTGAAAATCAAAGGTTTAGATCAGAGAAACTGGTTTACAATCTTTCTCTGTTTAGATCTACTCATGTATATAACAAATCGATCTTTGAATAATTCCGAGACATTTTAAGGAAATCGCGGAATGTATCGCAAAGAAATTTTAATGAAATCGCAGAGGGAATGAATAGCAAAGATGTGCACTACAACGACAGGTGTTCCCATAACACAAACGACAAATGTAAGTATCGGTAATCATTCAGCAAACGGTTCGAGTGTGCTTGAAAGGGGGTGCGAAATAGGGGAGCGAGGCGAATAAGAGAAGATTCACTTTTTTCATGGTTGTTCGGGGTGACAGTGAAATGACCACAAGGGAATAAAAATTTGACTTTTCTTAGGAGACAAGAGTGAATTATGTATCTGCAGTAAATTTTAAATTTAAATGGGTGTTCCAATGGCACTAAACGAGAAACTGTTCAAAAAAGCGTGATCACACCAGCATGTCCAGCAAGCAGTATTCTAGTCTGACTTAAAGGGGTGCGCGAAAGAGACGAGGTGATATCACGGAAAAACGAATTAATTTTCGTGTATTGTTAAGGATTCATAGCGAAGTTACCCCCAAGGAAGATGTGATGCAAGTAACAGCAAAGATTTATTTATTTTATGTGATATCAGTGAATTAAAGGCAGGGGGTGGGGTAGCGATAAAAGAAGTGAAAAACTTTAATACAACGAGGGAAAAGAGCAAAACCAATGCTTATACTTTAATTTGAACCATGTATCTTAGAAACGTTATAATGGAGTGGTTGCAAGTATTTTAATGAAAGGGGAGCGACCAAGTATCTGAGGTGAAAATCAAAGCATTAGGCCTACTCTACTCATGTATCTAACAAAATCGATCTTTGAATAAATCCGAGATATTTTAATGAAATCGCAGAGGGAATGTATAGCAAAGATGTGTACACTACAGACAATACACGAAAATTAATTCGTTTTCCTGTGACCTCGCCTCCCTTTCTCGCACCCCCTTTTAAGCATACTAGAAACGGCTTGCTGGATGTGATTACGCATTATTTGATGGTTCTTTTCGCACTTTTTTCATGTGTGGTTCGGGTGTGACAGCGAAATGACCACCTAGGGAATAAATTTGATATTTTCTTATACGACAAGGGTGAATTTTATGTGATATCATGCAGTAAATTTTAAATTTAAATAGGTGTTCCAATGGCACTGAACAAGAACTGTCAAATAAT
This sequence comes from Ophioderma brevispina, assembly GCA_023653785.1. NCBI lineage: Eukaryota > Metazoa > Echinodermata > Ophiuroidea > Amphilepidida > Ophiodermatidae > Ophioderma > Ophioderma brevispina. Next base: position 44,508 of record JAMKCH010061083.1, read on the forward strand.
GCGTAATCATATCCAGCAAGCAGTTTGTAGTGTGCTTAAAAGGGGGTGCGAGAAAGGGAGGCGAGATGATATCACAGGAAAACGAATTCATTTTTCGTGTATTGTAAGAGAGTCATAGCGAAGTGACCCTCTTATGTGATATCAGTGAATTAAAAGCAGGGGGATGGGGTAGCGATAAAAGAATTGCAAAACTTTAATACAAAGAGAGAGACAACAGCGAAACCAATGATTATACTTTAATTTGAATCATGTATCTTAAAAGCGTTATAGTGGAGTGGTTGCAAGTATTTTAAAGAAAGGGGAGCGACCAAGTATCTAAGGTGAAAATCAAAGCTTAAGGCCTACTCTACTCATGTATCTAACAAAATCGATCTTTGAATAAATCCGACATATATTAACGAAATCGCAGAGGAATGTATAGCAAAGATGTGTACACTACTGACGACAGATGTTCCCATAGCACTAAAAGACAACTTCAGTATTGTGTATTCCAGCAAGCAGTTTCTACAGTGCTTGAAAAAGGGGTGCGCGACAAAGGGAGGAGCTGGGAGGCGAGGCGATATCAGAGAAGAATTCACTTTTTTCATGTGTTGTTTGGGTGTGATAGCGAAATGACCACCTCAGGGAATAAATTTAATATTTTATTATACGACAAGGGTGAATTTTATGTGATATCATGCACTAAATTTTAAATTTAAATAGGTGTTCCAATGGCACTGAACAAGAACTGTCAAATAATGCGTAATCACATCCAGCAAGCAGTTTCTAGTGTGCTTAAAAGGGGGTGCGAGAAAGGGAGGCGAGATGATATCACAGGAAAATGAATTCATTTTTCGTGTATTGTAAGAGAGTCATAGCGAAGTGACCCCTTAGGTGATATCAGTGAATTAAAAGCAGGGGGATGGGGTAGCGATAAAAGAATTGCAAAACTTTAATACAAAGAGAGAGACAACAGCGAAACCAATGATTATACTTTAATTTGAATCATGTATCTTAAAAGCGTTATAGTGGAGTGGTTGCAAGTATTTTAAAGAAAGGGGAGCGACCAAGTATCTAAGGTGAAAATCAAAGCTTAAGGCCTACTCTACTCATGTATCTAACAAAATCGATCTTTGAATAAATCCGAGATATATTAATGAAATCGCAGAGGAATGTATAGCAAAGATGTGTACACTACAGACGACAAGTGTTCCAATAACACTAAAAGACAACTTCAGAATTGTGTATTCCAGCAAGCAGTTTCTACAGTGCTTGAAAAAGGGGTGCGCGACAAAGGGGAGGCGAGGCGATATCAGAGAAGAATTCACTTTTTTCATGTGTTGTTTGGGTGAATTTTATGTGATATCATGCAGTAAATGTTAAATTTAAATAGGTGTTCCCATGGCACTAAACAAGAACTGTCAAATCATGCGTAATCACATCGAGCAAGCAGTTCTAGTATGCTTAAAAGGGGGTGCGAGAAAGGGAGGCGAGGTGATATCACAGGAACACGAATTTTCGTGTATTGTAAGAGAGTCATAGCGAAGTGACCCCCTAGGGAAGAAATTTCATATTTGTTTATTTAATGTGATGCCAGTAAATCAAAGCAGTTATTTATTTTATGTGATATCGGTGAATTAAAAGCAGGGGGGTGGGGTAGCGATAAAAGAATTTCAAAACTGTAATACAATGAGGGAAAAGAGCAAAACCAATGCTTATACTTTAATTTGAACCCTGTATCTTAGAAACGTTATAATGGAGTGGTGCATGCAAGTATTTTAATGAAAATGGAGCGACCAAGTATCTGAGGTGAAAATCAAAGCATTAGGTCTACTCTACTCATGTATCTAACAAAATCGATCTTTGAATAAATCCGAGATATTTTAATGAAATCGCAGAGGAATGCATAGCAAATTTTTTTTTTTTTTTTTTTTCATGTGTTGTTTGGGTGTGATAGCGAAATGACCACCTCAGGGAATAAATTTGATATTTTCTTATACGACAAGGGTGAATTTTATGTGATATCATGCACTAAATTTTAAATTTAAATAGCGAAACCAATGATTATACTTTAATTTGAATCATGTATCTTAAAAGCGTTATAGTGGAGTGGTTGCAAGTATTTTAATGAAAGGGGAGCGACCAAGTATCTAAGGTGAAAATCAAAGCTTTAGGTCTACTCTACTCATGTATCTAACAAAATCGATCTTTGAATAAATCCGAGATATATTAATGAAATCGCAGAGGAATGTATAGCAAAGATGTGTACACTACAGACGACAAGTGTTCCAATAGCACTAAAAGACAACTTCAGAATTGTGTATTCCAGCAAGCAGTTTCTACAGTGCTTGAAAAAGGGGTGCGCGACAAAGGGGAGGCGAGGCGATATCAGAGAAGAATTCACTTTTTTCATGTGTTGTTTGGGTGTGATAGCGAAATGACCACTAGGGAATAAATTTGACATTTTCTTATACGACAAGGGTGAATTTTATGTGATATCATGCAGTAAATGTTAAATTTAAATAGGTGTTCCCATGGCACTAAACAAGAACTGTCAAATCATGCGTAATCACATCGAGCAAGCAGTTCTAGTATGCTTAAAAAGGGTGCGAGAAAGGGAGGCGAGGTGATATCACAGGAAAACGAATTAATTTTTGTGTATTGTAAGAGGGTCATAGCGAAGTGACCCCCTAGGGAAGAAATTTCATATTTGTTTATTTAATGTGATGCCAGTAAATCAAAGCAGTTATTTATTTTATGTGATATCGGTGAATTAAAAGCAGGGGGGTGGGGTAGCGATAAAAGAATTTCAAAACTGTAATACAATGAGGGAAAAGAGCAAAACCAATGCTTATACTTTAATTTGAACCCTGTATCTTAGAAACGTTATAATGGAGTGGTGCATGCAAGTATTTTAATGAAAATGGAGCGACCAAGTATCTGAGGTGAAAATCAAAGCATTAGGTCTACTCTACTCATGTATCTAACAAAATCGATCTTTGAATAAATCCGAGATATTTTAATGAAATCGCAGAGGAATGCATAGCAAAGATGTGTACACTACAGACAATACACGAAAATTAATTCGTTTTCCTGTGATATCACCTCGCACCCCTTTCTCGCACCCCCTTTTAAGCATACTAGAAACGGCTTGCTGGATGTGATTACGCATTATTCGATAGTTCTTTTCGCACTTTTTTCATGTGTTGTTCGGATGTGACAGCGAAATGACCACCTAGGGAATAAATTTGATATTTAATTATGCAACAAGGGTGATTTCATGTGTTATCATGCAGTAAATTTTAAGTTTAAATAGGTGTTCCCATGACACTAAACAAGAACTATCAAATAATGCGTAATCACATCGAGCAAGCAGTTCTAGTATGCTTAAAAAGGGTGCGAGAAAGGGAGGCGAGGTGATATCACAGGAAAACGAATTAATTTTTGGGTATTGTAAGAGATTCATAGCGAAGTGACCTCCTAGGGAAGAAAATTAATATTTGTTTATTTATTGTGATGACAGTAAATTAAAAGAGCAATTATTTATTTTATGTGATATCAGTGAATTAAAAGAAGGGGGATGGGGTAGCGATAAAAGAATTGCAAAACTTTAATACAAAGAGGGAAAACGGCAAAACCAATGATTATACATTAATTTGAATCATGTATCTTAGAAGCGTTATGATTGAGTGGTTACAAGTATTTTAATGAAAGGGGAGCGACCAAGGCTCTGAGGTGAAAATCAAAGCTTTATAGGTCTACTCTACTCATGTATGTAACAAAATCGATCTTTGAATAATTCCGAGACATTTTAATGAAATCGCAGAGGGAATGTATAGCAAAGATGTGTACACTACAGACGACAGGTGTTCGTTCTCATAGCACTAAAAGACAACTGTCAGTATTGTGTATCACTTCCAGCAAACGGTTTCTAGTGTGCTTGAAAGGGGGTGCGAGATAGGGAGGCGAGGTGATATCACAGGAAAACGAATTCATTTTTCGTGTATTGTAAGGGAGTCATATAGCGAAGTGACCTCCTTATGTGATATCAGTGAATTAAAAGCAGGGGGATGGGGTTGCGATAAAAAAATTGCAAAACTTTAATACAAAGAGGGAAAACAGCGAAACCAATGATTATACCATGCTTTGATTATACATTAATTTGAATCATGTATCTTAGAAGCGTTATAATTGAGTGGTTGCAAGTATTTTAATGAAAGGGGAGCGACCAAGGCTCTGAGGTGAAAATCAAAGCTTTAGATCTACTCTACTCTACTCATGTATCTAACAAAATTGATTTTTGAATAATTCCGAGACATTTTAATGAAATCGCAGAGGGAATGTATAGCAAAGATATGTACACTACAGACGACAGGTGTTCTCATAGCACTAAAAGACAACTGTAAGTATTGTGTAATCACTTCCAGCAAACGGTTTCTATAGTGTGCTTGAAAGGGGGTGCAAGATAGGGGAGCAAGGCGATATCAGAGAAGAATACACTTTTTTTCGTGTGTTGTTCGGGTGTCAGAAATTTTATACGCATGTATTTAACAAAATCGATCTTTGAATAATTCCGAGACATTTTAATGAAATCGCAGAGGGAATGTATAGCAATATGCGTACACTACAGACGACAGGTGTTCCCATATAGCACTAAAAGTCCACTGTCAGCATTGTGTAATTACTTACAACAAGCGGTTTCTAGTGTGACTGAAAGGGGGTGGGAGATAGGGGAGCGAGGCGATATCACAGAAGAATTTAATTTTTTTCGTGTATTGTTCGGATGTGATAGCGAAGTGACCAACCAAGGAATAAATTTGATATTTGCTTATGCAACAAGGATGATTTTTATGTTATATCTAGCAGTAAAATGTGTTTCCATGTTCGTAATCACATCCAGCAAGCATTTTTTCTAGAGCGTTTAAAACATGGGTGCGAGAAAGGGAGGCGAGGCGATATCACAGAAAAACAATTTTTTTTGTGTATTCTAAGGGAGTCATAGCGAAGTGACCTCCTAGGGAAGACATTTCATATTTGTTTATTTTATGTGATGTCAGTAAATTAAAAACAAAACAGCATGATGGGGTAGCGATAAAAGAATTGCAAAACTTTAATACAAAGAGAGAAAACAGCGAAAAAATGATACACTTGTTGGAATCATGTAGAAGCGTCATGATAGAGTGGTTGCAAGCATTTTAATGAAGGGGAAGCGACCAAGGCTCTGAGGTGAAAATCGAAGGTTTAGGTCTACTTTACTTATATCTAACAGAATCGATCTTTGAATAATTCCGAGACATTTTAATGAAATCGCAGAGGGAATGTATAGCAAAGATATGTACACTACAGACGACAGGCGTTCCCATAGCACTAAAAGACAACTGTAAGTATTGTGTAATCACTTCCAGCAAACGGTTTCTAGTGTGCTTGAAAGGGGGTGCGAGATAGGGGAGCGAGGTGATATCATAGAAGAATTCACTTTTTTCATGTGTTGTTCCAGTGGGATAGCGAAATGACCACCTAGGGAATAAATTTGACATTTTCTTATGCAACAAGGGTGATTTTATGTGATATTATGCAGTAAATTTTAGATTTAAATAGGTGTTCCCATGGCACTAAAAAAGAACTGTCAAATAATGCGTAATCACATCAAGCAAGCAGTTTCTAGTGCGCTTCATAATTCAACATGTTCAATAAAGGGGGTGCGAGAAAGGGAACGTGAGGTGATATCAGAGGAAAACGAATTAATTTTCCTGTATTGTAATAGAGTCATAGCGAATTGACCTCCTATAGGAAGAAATTTAATACTTATTTTATGTGATGTCAGTAAATTAAAAAAAACAGTGGGATGGGGTAGCGATAAAAGAATTGTAAAACTTAATACAAAGAGAGAAAACAGCGAAAACAAATGATACATTAATTTGAATTATGTATCTTGGAAGCGTCATGATAGAGTGGTTGCAAGCATTTTAATGAAGGGGAAGCGACCAAGGCTCTGAGGTGACAATACAAGGTTTAGGTCTACTCTACTTATATATCTAAAAAAATCGATCTTTGAATCATTCCGAGACATTTTAATGAAATCGCAGAGGAATGTATAGCATACTTGATAGCCATTGCACACAGCTTATATACAGGAATACCACCGCGAGATTTAAATGACAGGCCGTAATTCGCGCCATAAGTAAGTAGCACCTACTTGCTTGTGATTGGCTAGTGCTATACCCTTTCACTGCTAACTGCCGCAATCCAACGCATGCGCCTAGCGAATCAAGGATAGAGTAATAGGATATCGCGGGCGACTGTGAACAAGGCCGACTGTATTATCGCGGTGTGCAACCAATTACCGGGGTATTTGTTGCTTCTTTGAGGCGCATTTTTGCCGAAACGAACTTTTGGGCCTGCAAACGCCCGGTAATGCGGGGATCCCCGATAATAATTCAACGGCTGCTGGAAACGGCCTTTCATGGTGAATAGTCCCGGAAATAGTGCCATGTACGTGTTACGCTCATCCATTAGTGTTTTAATAGTTTTGCAGGCATTCAAGTAGAGGTTATTTTCTCGAGGTGGCACTATTTCTCATGGACGTACTAACGTGCTTTCCCATCATACGCCGTTAATTCCAATCTGGGATCCCAATTCCTATTACAAAATCGCTTATTTGTGATAAATACTCATTTTTAGCATTTCTCTGTCGCAGGTATATTTCCTAGACAATTACCACGTAATTTTCTGTGGCAAAAACCATCAAATTTTTGGAAAATTGGGGGCTCTCTTCAAAAAATGTGCCATTATTGCTTTAAGAGAGAAAAAAGGGCAGTTTTATTTGCTTCTATTTCAATATAAAAACATAAGCTGAATAAAATACAAATATCTCGTTGCACTTTAAAGGTTGTAAAAAGACCACAGTTACATTGTTTGGAACAGTTTGTTGCCTAATTGCAAGAAGACGCGTAGTGTAATAGCTGCCATTTGTTCGAAAATCCCACCAAACATACTCCTATGCCTAGTCATTACTCTTGAAATGGTACAGTCGCCTGAAGAACCATTTCAGAGCCAAGGGACAGATAAATTGAGATTTATCCTAATATGTGGCAGCACACAGATGTATCACATACGCACTATTGCACTGATGGCCTCTTGCAGTCAAGAGTTGTAATCAACTTTGGTACTAGTCTTTGTTTATAGTCTTTGTGATTTGTGATTTTGTGTTTCTAGAGTATAAAAATACTCAAATACATACTCTTTTATTGACTTTACTTTCATTTTCAGTTTAAAGAACCACTATCATGATTATCATAAAGGGTCAAAATATTTGAAATTTGCAGGAATAGCTTAAAAGTTACGGATAAGTCTGTAGAATTCTCATAAGTTACTTTTTTCAACTTTAGAATTGATAGAAAAGGAAGACAAGCGGCAGTGTGGCAACAAAGATACAATTCTCCATTCAGTTACGTGTAGTAGTAAGTGTCCGTATGGACAGTAATGACCAAAATATAAGATTTTGTCCATATTAGGTTGCTTCTGGTCTTATCATTTGCAGGGTATGTTTGGATATTCGTACTTGTTACATACATGCAAAAATCTGAATTTTTGATGATTTTTTTCGATTTTCTGATTTAGCAAATCACTGCTAGTGCCTTAATCCCCAAAACAGAACTCCAATAGGATTAGTATTCAGTGATATTTTCAATATGTATCTCTTTTTAATTTTTTTTATTCTAAAATCTAGTGGCCATATTTTTTTGGAATCCGAGTAGATCAAAGTTCTTTCTGAAGATAAATGTAATTTCAAGAGATCTTTACTGAACTTGCTAAACAAATAATCCATGTGGGTGCACTTCATAAATTGTTTAATACAGCCTAATATATTTTCATTGCATAAATTTGAATGAATTTTCTGGACTGCACATAACTGTATGGCTACAGAGACTTGATTGATGTTTGAAACATTCCCAAAATTAGCAATTGTACATTTTGCCTTAGAGCATCAAAATTAACAAGTTTAATAATTTATTGCACTGAATATTGAAGTACAATGCCGACAATGTATTGTACTGTTCTCATTGAAATTATCAATTTTTTTCATTGTTATCCAATATGTTTTTTTGCACCATATTTAATATATTATCAATTCAGATTGAAAAGTGGAATTTACTTAATGATAAGTTAAATTTTTTAGTGAGATATCCTAATTAAAGGTGGACTGTTAGATACACTGTCTGTTTCATCCCAATGGATGCAAAATTCATTGAGGCTATATGGATGGGGTCAAAACCTTCCCACGGGCCAAATGTAAAGCCTGTTCAACCAAGTACCTTAAATTAAAAAAAACTTTGTTAATATTAAAAGTTTCTCATGGTTCAAGAGTATTACACTTTGGAGTATGCAACTTTTTTCCAATGTGACAGTCAAATATTCCAAATTGGCAGAAAAAGATCAAAATGGCATCTTCTTAGTGTGAGGGACGGAATTGTTAAAATAGGTACAATTATTTATGAGTGAAGGATATTTGAATTTTTACTTTTGTGGTTAGTGGTTGAATGATTAGACATCTATAAACATTAAACAAAGTGTGAAAATGTGTTTCTAAAATAAGAAAAAACTTTCAAAAACTGTCAATTCCGTCTGTCCCGTTTTTCAGTAAAATCAATCACTTTTCAAAAAATATATTTATCACATTAATTTTTTTCACTGAAACTATTGAGTTTTTAGTGTGATAAACCTTTCCAGCAAAAACTAGAAAAAATCAATTATATACAGGGGAGCACAACATGCATAGTGCCATTTTTGTGACGGACGTAAAAAATATGCGACGGACGGATTTTCCAAGACAAATGTGTCAGAAAAACATCAAATTTGTTAAAATAATTTTATGGAAGACTTTTACGAATTTTTTAAAAAATAGTAAAAAGTGCAGCATATAAAAATTTGGAAAAAAATCTGTCAGGGAAAGACTTTTGTTCGTATGGTCTTCTGATAGGGTCATTAGGTTCCAAATTGAGCATATGGTTCATTAGTCCGAAGGGTCCTTAATCCGAAATGAGCATATATGGTCATATGGTTAGGGTTAGGGTTTAGGGTTAAGGTTTGGGTTTAGGGTTAGTGTTTGTGTGTTTTAGAGTTAGGGTTCGGACTTTGGATTTAGAGTTAGGGTTCGGACTTTGGATTTAGAGGTAGGGTTCCGACTAGTGAATGCTCGATTTGGACTAATGACCTTTGGACCAATGAACCTTATGCTTAATTTGGACTGATGACCCTTCCGACCAATGAACCCTATATGCTCAATTTGGACCAATAACCCCTATGCTTTTTTGGGACTAAATGACCATGTTATGTTAGGACTAATGACCCTTTGGACCAATGAACCATATGCTCAACTTGGACTAACAAACCATGGGAACCACAAACGGGAATCAACTCTCTAATGAACCATGGGAACCACAAACGGGAATCAACTCTCTAATGAACCATGGGAACCACAAACAGGAATCAAATCTATCTACCAGAGTTAAATACTGCAATGACTGTCATGTGTGCTTGAAGTTGGGTTCTAATCATCATTTGAGTGCAAGAAGGTCATAACTGAAATAGAGCTGCCATTTATCAGAAATTCCATCAAACACACTATTATACCTAGTCTTTGGTCAGTGGCTCTTGAATGGTTCTTCAGTATACAAATATTAACTGCCTTGTATTCGTGTGATGGTAAAAATATGATCACAAGGTGAAGATGGATTGTTCCATTTCACGAGCCGCAATAGATTCTGGTCATTAATAATTATATAGCATATCTACTAGCCTAGGCCTGGATCTACAGTACAGGGCCTATGAAAGAATGACAAGTTCTATGATTTTTCAAAGAACGCAAAAGCGCACTTACCTTTTGTAGACCATAATTTACGAGGTGATATTTTCCAGGCATTCAAGTAGAGTTCAAGGTTCAAAGAATCAAAGTTCCAGAATCCAGTTTAATTCAAAATCCGATTATAAAATTTCAACATGTAACGGCGACACATTGGACATCAATCTTTTCTCCAACAGTATTAAGTTCAAAATCAGCCTCAAATAAGTCAGGCTGCTCCCTGTGGCTACAGCATAGTCTGACAGAATCTTGACAGCGTATTTTATTTGACGCTTTGTGGTTTTTTAATCGGCCTCATCAATTAAATCCACTAGATCTGATTCATTTTACTAGCGCAAATCGAGAGTTGCTTCAGTGGACGCCATGTTATCGTCTGCAAGGAAAACTTTTTCATCATCGTAGTCACTGGGTCGGATTGGCACAGTTCCATACATTGCTATGGCGTTGTACAGTCGTAGCGAACGGGAGATGAAAGTACGAAATTACGTGCTAACAACCTCTTCATCAGACTTCGTTTTATCGCTCATACTGTACACGCATGGCATAGTGTTTAACACAAATCTTGCGGGTGGAAATAGAGGCATGTGGATAGTAAATTAAAAAACTACACAATTAATAGTTAATTTTGTAGACCATTGAGAAGATGGTAACTCTATTGAATAGTCACGTGGCACAAATAAACCAATTAAATGACTAGAATCTATGTATGAGTTATATAAATTCAAGAGCCACTGACTCGAGGAAAGGTAAATTGAGTTATCCGAATATATGTTTGTTTTCACCATCATTTCATAATCTACAGGTGATGCAGTACTTAGTGAACAACAGTCAGGAGCTGATAGAATTGAGTCTACGAAGGTGTGGTGTGGATGACCGAGACCTGCAGGTTTGTATTATTCACATTCATGTTTTTGGTAAGGTGTGCTTTAGGGTTTTTTTTAATACAGCACCTGAAACTTGATTGATTGGGAATTGAGTTGTGCACTAAATCGCACCACTGAGGTATTTCATGAGAGCTATTGAGTGCAATCACGCTAGCACGCCTTAAAACCAAGTGCTTGCATTACCAGGTTTACATATACCTGACTACCTTCCCTGACCACCTTCCTCTGACCACTACAACCTTTATAGAATAAATCTGAAATGACTGTTGAATTTGTCAGAGGATACTCGTCAAAATGCCCTTTTACTTTGTCAGCAGAAGTATATACAGCTTGATTTTTCATAAAGATAAATTGTTTCCAAATTCAATTTTATGAAGAAAATACTGATTCCATTCCTGCCAATGTAGTAAAAATATTTTAAATGATGTTGCTTTATGTAGGTGCTCTGCTGGGTTGCTTCCCAACGAAACTCTTCCACCAAACTCCTGAAACTAGATGTCTCCCAAACATATGTCACTGCTCAAGGAATGGCGGACGTTCTCAAACAGATGCCACAGTTACAAATCATCCGGTATCCTGGTATTTTTGACTGTCTGTTTGAAACCTACCTACCTGATGATTTTGAAGATGGGGTTGACCAAGAAACCCTGGAGCTGAGTGTTGCCAAGGTGCTGTCAAAAGAGAAGACCGAAGAGTACCAGCTGAGATCCCTAGTGTGGTGAAGACTTTGCCCACATTCCCAATGTGATACTCTATTTACTACCTCTGTTATGTCCACGCATTACCCATTTAGATATACGTTTTACGACTGGTTTTGATGACACCGGGCTCCGACAACTTTCAGGCCTGATGGAGTTAAAGCAGCTCGAACTCTGTTGCCAGCAAGATGGCAGTAGCAGCATCACCTTCCATGGAGGCATCATGCCTTTGCTTTCCGAAAGAGGAAATAAGATAGAGAAGCTCTCACTCCAGGACATCGACAACACAGACTTAATTACCGTCTGCACTCTATGTCCTAACCTACGTGGTCTACACATTTTCATGATGCATGACGCGGTTAATTTCTCAAGCAGTACACCATCACAAGCAGGCCTCTGCCATTGCCTACAAGTGCTCAGTATTTGGGGAAGACATGGGGATCTTACATTGACCCCAGCCAATCTAACACTTGTACTTTCTTTGAGCACAGAACTCCAGGAGCTGAATCTTATTCGCACTGATACCCTAACAGACTATGTACTACAGGAAGTTATGCAGAAGAATCCCTTTGTAAAGCTTCAGAAGCTCTCCCTTCATGAGTGCAATGCTGTTAGTGGCGAGATCATGACAGAGTTTCTGCTGAATGAAAACAATAGCCTTCAGAATGTGAATTGATGAGCTGCAGAAACATTGCCAGGAGGGACTTCATGATCTGGAAGAACATTGCAGAAAAGGAACAGTTTGATATAGCTATTGATTGGAAATAGTGTGTGAAGAGAAATAACAAGGTGTTAGCTGTAGCTTTTTCTGACACTTGCAGGTTTTTATTTGACATGGAAATTTGGTGGGTTTCACTTTATTGCACTTATTCCTGCTTAGGTCATTTCCTACTTAATCATCCCATTTGGTCCAATCCCATTTTTCGCAAGCAGCCAACATTATTTGGCAAATTTCAAGCAGTGATAAAATTACCCAAAATGCACTTTGAAATTCCATAAAAGCAACAAACTCAAACTTCAAAACACAGCAAATCAGGACTAACACAGCGTGTACTTTAATTCTTGTGTAAGAGACTGATTGGTTTTTGGATGGAATCAGGCAAAAGTGAGTCGCTATGTGATCTTTCACTTTTCTGAAGAGTTTATTATATAAATATAAATCATGCGGGTATTTACATAGTGACGTATGTTAAACAAATACAAATTTTTTGTTTGTCTGAGAAAATCGCGATTTGAAATTCCGCGAACCTTGAGGGTCAGTAACACAGCCTAAACATACAATCCAAATAATCAAATACGATTACGAAACAAAATTAACAAGTGCAAATTTATTTTAGCTAATTTTTATGAATTCTTACTCACTAAATGGATGTAATAATACATAGGAAAAGTTAACCATCTAAGTTATCCTTCATAACGTAAATCCAAATTTATAAGATTATTAATTAATGACATAATTGCAAGCATCACCTGGGCATATTGAAGATTTTTGTATTTATACCCATTTTCCTTATTTCGTTAAAATGATAAAAATTCAACATCCGTCACTATGTAATACACCCGACGAAATGAGTAGTTGAATCCCTTCTGCCAAAATCTCTCATGAAGGTAGGATGTCAAGGAAATCAGGAAAGGGTGAAATTTAGATCATAGGATGTCCAGGAATATCAGGAAGGGTGAAATTTAGATCATAGATGTCAAGGAAATATCAGAAAGGGTGAAATTTAGATCATAGGATGTCAAGGAATATCAGGAAAGGGTGAATTTAGATCATAGATGTCAAGGAATATCAGGAAAGGGTGAAATTTAGATCATAGGATGTCCAGGAATATCAGGAAAGGGTGAAATTTAGATCATGGATGTCAAGGAACATCAGGAAGGGGTGAATTTAGATCATAGGATTCAGGAATATCAGGAAAGGGTGAAATTTAGATCATGGATGTCAAGGAACATCAGGAAAGGGTGAAATTTAGATCATAGGATGTCAAGGAATATAGGAGGGTGAAATTTAGATCATAGGATGTCAAGGAATATCAGGAAAGGGTGAAATTTAGATCATAGGATGTCAGGAATATCAGGAAAGGGTGAAATTTAGATCAAGGATGTCAAGGACCATCAGGAAAGGGTGAAATTTAGATCATAGGATGTCCAAGGATATCAGGAAAGGGTGAAATTTAGATCAAGGATGTCAAGGAATATCAGGAAGGGTGAAATTTAGATCATGGATGTCAAGGAATATCAGAAAGGGTGAAATTTAGATCATAGGATGTCAAGAAATATCACGAACGGGTGAAATTTAGATCATAGATGTCAAGGAATATCAGGAAAGGGTGAAAATCGAGCCACTGGCAAGCATAACCACTATTTTCATGTTTTCTGATTCAAAGTAAATTGCACACATGCACGAGATGGTTTTGTTTCGATTCATTTTTACACAGAGTCTACAATGGAAAAGTTGGAAAGAATGGTGAACTCTGCAGATGTGATGTTTTTTGTGTCGCCTGCAATGATTTGCTGAAGGCACCTTCCAGTCCTCAATTCTGTCATGACCATCTGCCCATGTGGCCCTGGGTCCATGTAACACAGGGGTGTCCAACCTTTATGACATATGGGCCGCATTGTTTGAATCCACTACAATACTGCGGCCGTTAAACAGTAGTCAGGGCTCTCATTTTGGTTTATGATGTGCCTACAAGTCTGGAAGTGGGACCTATATCAATACCAATATTGCCAAAAAAGGGATCCATAGCAATACCAGGGATGCAGATTTTGGGTCAAGTTTTACACAAATTTTCCATTTTATTTGATTTTTTTAGGAACTTTGAAAAAATTTGGCCTTTCATTTGAGGAAATTGATAATTCCCACAAATTTTGAGAAAAGTTGGGGTTTCTGTGATGAAATCAGAAACTTTCCAACAATGTTTAAAAAAGTTCAGTTTTCAGATGAGGAATTGAACTTACCGTAATTCAAATGGCATCTATGATTAAGATATTTATGCACTTTTAATTTTTCTGGGAAGTAACCTCAGTGGGGCCACAGTGAGAGGTCTTAGCGGCCGCAACATGGCCAGCGGGGCCGCAGGTGGGACACCCCTGATGTAACATCTGCCCGTGTTTAATAGGTTAAAGTTCAGAGAAAGTTTCTCATTTGAAAAGGAAGTAAAAGTGCAGTTGGCACAGAAGAAATTGAATATAGAGCCCCCCTGTGACTCTCATACGATTAACGAGGTCAAAGGTAAACATACCAAGGTCAACAGGTCATATAAGAGCAAGTTATAAAATGGGCTGAAAACAAATGAAGTAGACTCGAAATTGGAGGTCAAGTGCCTTAGCCTTCATATGATAATGATGTCAAGAGTTAATACCAAGGTCAAAAAAAAAAGGGTCATATGAGATTACTTATTAAAATGGGCTGAAAACAACATATTGGCCTAATTGAAAAAAGTGTGAAACAAATGCACCAAACTTGCATACATGCAACATTGGGAACCTTCATACATGATAAGGTCAAGGGTCACTTGCAAGGTCAAAGGTCTCTGAAATCAAGTTATAAAAGAGGAGTGTAAGGACAGGTGGATCGCCAAAGCAGGCGACACATTTGTGGTTAAGAACTGCTTTCTGAGGATTGTGCATATTTTTTTTTAAAAGATTTTTTGTTTGTGGTAACTGTGTTTGTGCTGAGATCTTGCAAATCTTGAAGGAAAAAAATGGAGAGTGTAGGAACCACCACCCAAGTGAGGGATCTTGCTCAGTAGGCTTGATTTTGTTCCAATTCCCATTTAGGTCCAGTTTACATTTGGTCCAAATCCATTTTATCCATACCCATTTTTCCAAACTAGGAACAAAATATTATAGTATTGGACAAAATGGAATTGGATGGAATGGGAATTACCAAATTGGGAATTGACACAATGGGAATTGGACAAAATGGGAATTGGACAAAATGGGAATGGACAAAATGGGAAATGGACAAAATGGGAAGGACAAAATGGGAATGGACAAAGGGTTATTGGACAAAAGGGAATGGCGACCAAATAGGTATAGCCTAAAAGCCAGAATGACCCAAGCAGCAATTGGACTAACCAGGAAGTTGTGACTTTTACTTGTAGAAGGTGTGTTCTTTTAATCCAATTCTCACTTATTTTGGGACTTGCTAGTTATTTTAGCGTTAAAAGCGGCACTGGCCACATTTTCACCCAAAATGAAAATTTCTTCAATTTGCTCTCAGGTGATAGTCTAGGCCATTGGAAGGACAGAGATATATTTTACACAAAAAAATACATACCCCAAAACAGATAGGGACATGATATGGAGGTGAGGATAAAAGAAATCCAGGTAATTTGTAGGCCCAACTGTGAAGTTTTCCATAACTTTAATCAACAGATGTGTATATTACATGCATAATTTTTGACCTTGTACTTACTCACTGATATTAAATCTACAAATGTTATAGACCGAGCAAACAGTGTGCAATAGCGTGGGAAACATGCATACGGCGTGCGTGTTCTTGTGTTAACCGCCATTTCCTTTTTCCGTCGTCGCTGAATTTACTTCGCTGGCGATGTTAAGTTATAAATCGTTCTGTTTTACCCATAAGGGAAGCTGATTTGGTCTAATCTATTTCGTTGAATGGCTTTTGATATAAAAGCCTTACAACCATGCAAAATATCGATTTTGAAAAATATTTTTGTTTCTTATTTATAATTTTTCAAATGTTCCAGTGTCTCTTAAAAGACACAATTTGAAAATCACGCAGTGGACCAAAAAAAAAATGACCTGTATTTGGTGTAGTCCCAACAAAAGGAAGTATTTACCACTAAGATGTGTATTAAGCATGCAGCAAAATGGTTTTGGTAGGGACTCTTTAAATCTTCAAAGTGTACGTTGCTGTTTATAAGCCTAATGAAGTTCCCGGAGCTGCAGTTTGGAGGTATTCTAGTTATTATGAAATATAACCTACAACGCACTTGTCTTGTGCTTGTTTGAAAATCATAGAGTACCCCGTTTAATTATATTTTTGTGGCTTAACTCAATCCTGGTTCCTGTCATGGACCCGATGGATTGAAAGTACTTGTGTGTGAGATTTACTAACAATGACCAATTGAAATTGTGTTGGGCCTCTATCGCCTAGTTTTTGTGTCACCTGCCTTAATTGTGTCGCCTGCCTTAATACAGGAAGACACATAGGGAGTACTTTGTCCACTTTGTTGTGGTCCTGCTGGTGTTGATGCCGGTGTCAAAAAAGGTTAACATTGCCTTTAATATCCCATACGTTGATGGATTTAAACCACACTTGGGTCACCGGTTCAACTTGGCCATCCCCTATTTGTTAATTGGTCCATACCAAGGGTCAACGGTCATGTGAGGTCAAGTGGTAAAAAAGGCTGAAATGTAAATTTTACCTCATTTGAAAAGTGGAATTTCAAATTGGAACCAAACTTTGTGTTCTAAGCGTCTACATGCAACCCTCATTTGTTTATGAGGTCAACTGGTCACCTATCAAGGTCAAAGGTCATGTGAGGCCTTCACAAACCGCACAGCAGGTGCCACAGCGGCCCGAGTACCGATGTATTTTTTTCTAGTATAGCACCTCAATAGGGTGATTCCACATAAATTTTCCTACCAAACTTTACTTCAGAAGGATCCTAAAGATAATGGAATCCAGCAGAGAATAATGTTTAACCCTCTGAGGTCTAATTGACTGTTTTATTGGTTTTTGTACTTGGATTACAATGAAATCTTTACCCAATCAGAAAAATGGTAGAAAGCTAGAGTTTTGTACAGATATATGGAAGGTATATTTTTGATTATTTGGTTACTCAGAGGTGATATCATGCTATATCATGTAAAGCACCAATCAGAGAGAACTGTAATAAAATTGTACCCTCGGGTACACTCCACTTACTTGAAAACAATTTTGGTGTCTCAATGACATATTTTCTGATGTTGCTAATAAAAACTTAATTTCAAGTTATTTGGGAGGAATCGAACCCCTCACACCACCTGTAAAGACCACAGTGGTGGCAATGATGTCACTGCCATCAAGCTAAAGAAAGAAAAATCAAGTAATTATTTCTCCTGCTGGTTTCATCACAATATAAAAATTCCAAATTTTCAAATGAGTGAAGTGATTGGTATTTCATTTCATTACCCCCCCACCCCGCCAAAAAAAAAAAAAAAAAAAAAAAAAAAAAAAAAAAAAATAAACAAAACCAAAAAAACCCCCCCCCCCCCCCCCCCCCCAAAAACAAAAAAAACTAATATGGCTACTTTTCTTTACTCTTCAGGGTAAATACAAGTATTTCCAAGGCTCTTTCAGGTCCTCGCAATTAGGCATAAAAAATTGTTTGTTTGGTGTAACCCGACCGACCCCTAAAAAACCTGCTGATCTTCGAAGTTTTTTATGCAAATTAGCAACAAAATAAAACAATATTATGCCGACGGACCCAACTATTTTCCATCCACAATTAAAAAAAATTATTTTTTTTTATAAAGCGAACAAATAACAAAACAAGGGACAACAAAGCAACTTACAACAAGTAAAATAAGATCTTTGCTATGTCCAATTCTGAAGAAAAAGCTTAAAAGTAACATTTTGTATTCCTTTTTGAGTACAAACCTGGAAGACTAAAATAAAAATCCAACAGATCCTCATTAGTCCGATCCCTGGATATTTTTTCTCTGTTACGACGGCCCGTACTGGAACGCCAAACAACACATTTTTTCTGCCTTATATTTAGATGCAATTTTTTGTGGATTTTTTTTGTTTGAGATTCATAGACAATATATTTATATAAATTAATAACATATGCTATTTTAAAATAATCTAAGTATATAATTTTAAATCTATTTTAAATAAGATTTTATATTGTATAAACTATGTTGTGTAATTATTAACAACTGGGTATGGATATTTGATTTTTGAGCTTCCTCAAAACCAAGATGTGTTTTAGGCAATCCTCTGTTTTAGGGTTAAGGTTTAGGAAACCTAACTCTAAACCCTATTCCTAAACCCTAACCCTAACCTGAATCTTCATATGGCAGCTTTAAGGTAAAATAATAAAGCCCTCTTAAATGGCGGATTGCTGTGTTTTTATGCACAACTTTTCTGTACAGTCAGAGAGCACTTAGAATTCTGTCATCAGTCAAAGCAGTAATGGAGTAAAGGCTGACAAAACAGTGAATAGTGCCACCTACGGTCCTTCTCCCTCAAATTGCAGACAGCATCTATACTCTGGCTCATAATTTCTTGGACAGTTTAGAACGTACGCCAGCTTCCCCGCCAAAACAGCACACCATCGGTTGCACGTAGACGCAATCAAATCATGAAGGCTCATCCTCGTGGCTGAGGGTGGGTGAGGGGTGGGATGGAGGGGGGTGCAAGTGCCATTTTTAGCATAATTCAGAGATGCTGCTATAGCATAGTCACAGGAGGGTCAAACCCACAAATATTCACCTGAATGAACATGTAAAGCAACACAACCCGATGCGCTACCGACCGGGTTGCTGTATGTCTCCAATGCGATGAACTCTGCTGTTATTAACACATGCTTTGGTATTGATTTTTGTTTGCGGTTTAGTCTTCATTCCTTTGTGACATGGTGAAATAATTTGCCTCAATTAGAATGATTAAAGGCACTATCAGTGATTTGCTCAATCAGGAAATTGAAAAAATTATCAAAAATCAGATTTTTGCATGCCTAACAAGTATAAGTATCCTAACATACCCTACAAGTGATAAGACCAAAAGCAGCCTAATAAGGACACAATTGGATATTTTAGTTAATACTGTCCGTATGGACATTTACTACAACACATAACTGAATGGAGATTCACTTTAAGCTATTTCTGCAAGTTTCAAATATTTTGACTCGTTTGGGTGGATCACTGATAGTGCCTTACATTCATGTCTTTAGTGTGGTAAAAGACAAGAAAAATTAAGGGGCATTTCGTGATCCACAACTTTGTCCCCCCACTTGCCTAAAAAGTTGAGATTATTATATCATCTGAACCATTAGCCTTAGTAGTCCACTCGTACCTAATCTTAAGTGCATATTCGGTCGCGTCTGTAAGAAATGCCCAATTTTGTATTTTCAAACGGACAGAAATTACAGCACAGTGGCCTATGGGACCGTGGGAAACAAGCAATTGCTCATAACACAAGACCGCAAGATCGGAATCACCTCAAATTTTGTAAATAAGCTTTTCTGAAGAATATCAAGTGAACAATAAATAAAACAGAAGGTGCTGGAATCACGAAATGCACATTTAAATGCCACTGCAGAGGGTGGATTTCAATTGAGTAAATTGTTATTACATACAAAACAAAACAGTGCTTCAGGAACAATCTATTTTTAAAGCCCATGTGTGAGCACAAGTTATTTCTGTATCTAAGTGCTCACCTACACTGTTCATATGTTCTGACAGTGATTAGTAATAAGCTTTGAGTAGTCTTTGACAGGTGTTCTTGTATGTGTCTGTTAAAGAGAAGTCACAATTGGCACTATATTTGGAATCAATTTGAAGGGAAAATGTGGTGATTCAATTAAATTGCATTTGGTTAAAGGTCCATGGCCCGATCGCTAATAGCCTCGTCCCCAGAAGCCCAGATTTTACCGGAAGTGGTCAATATTTTGGTATCAGAAGAAAGCTACTATTTTTCTCATTTACCCTGTGAAATCGTAGGGCCAAAGGATGTTTGGTTTGGAAGTAATGAGCGAAAATGTACCCCAATTTGGTCGACCAATATTAATTTTACACAGTACTCTATGGGGCTTACGAAATCACGTTTTCTCCTCTCATATGAAAACGCATTGAAATATCGGCGCGAAACTTTACAGGTGGGGTTTTTGGGTGAAGGCCAATCTATCAAGATGAAAACTTCATATCCTTAAATCGGGCCATCCCCCTTTAAAAAAATTGGTGCACTGTTGAGAGAGGAGATTGAAAACATCACCCACCCAAGTAGCTCTACAATGAGAACTTTTTAAACAGAGTTTAGCAACACGGTTTCGCAATGACGTCACGGTGGTTACCAGTTTTGCAACGGATCTGGCCAGGCCTCTGACTGTGACAGTCTGTTGATTCCTGGAATCAATTTTCACGTTCATTCATCACACTCAGTTTGGAGCTTCCGCGGTTGGGAATATTACCAGAGCTTTGACAGATAAGGGACATAACACCAGCCCTATAATGCAGTGGACATACAGCAACCAGTTCTGCCATGTTTCTGCTAAGTCCGATGACGTATGAGATGGCAGAACATATGGTAGATGTCATTGGATGGCAGAACAAATAATTTGATGCAATCGTCCCAATGGCGGTGCCCTGGGGGTGAGAATGAGAAACCACCGTGATGTCATCATAAACAGCGCCCAATATCTGTCCAATTTGCCGGGAGCTGATTTCAAGTCAGAAAAAAGTGCTTAAAAAGTCACTTTTCTTTCGTTTTATTCATCATCTCATAAATATATAACAGTATAAATGTAAAAACATATACAATTTAAACCAGGGCCACATCCTTTGTCATTTTCTCTTTAACCCCCTGGGGTCTACCACCTTTTTTACAGTATCTCTGATTGGCTCATTACCTGATATATCAGGATATAACCTTTGAGTAACCAATCAAAACAGACCTATCATATATCTGTACAAACATTCAATAAGGTTTCTTACCATGTTTCTGATTGGTTATACATTGGGTTATTTGGTGTATCTAGCCAATCAAATCGGCCGGTAGATCTCAGGGGGTTAAATTTGTTCCAATATTAGAAATAATCTCAGACTACCTGGCACCAGAAGCAACTTGGCCCCTCTGTGAAAAAATATTTTCATTAAGATGTCTAAAGTTTAAACAATGAATTGCAATGCCCATATTTGGATTGAGTATGTATGACAAATGCATGCAAGTAGTCTATTCATGCCTAGTGTTTGTTCAGTGGTTTTCTAAAGATAGCCTCCAAAATTGTTGACAGAGGTCTAAAAATCATCTCTAATGCAGAAAGAATAAACAACACGTGTTGTTTAAAAGTTATGCCACAACCAGTAAACAGATCCAGGTTTGGGGGGGGGGGGGCTTTGTGTTTTAGACCTTGAGTTCATTCATTCCCAATTCTAAAGAGTTTAGTTTCTTTGCCAAAAATTGGGGAAATTTGAATTTTGACCAGCTCCATGACCTTTAAAGGTGCATCGAGAGATTTCACATATCAGGTGTCCCTAAAAATTCAAAAGACCTAATTTTTGTCCTGTTGCAAAGCTTTCCATCAAGAATATCCTGATCTGAAAGGATTAAGCTGGGAAATATTTCTTTGGTACAAAAATTTTGAAATTTCTAATTTCGTATAGGAGCAAATACGAAATTCGGCCTATGTTTTATATTGAAATATAAGCAAATCAAAATTACCTTTTTTCTCTCTTTTAAGACATTTCTGAAGCCAAATACAAGGTAAGAATTCTATTGAGTGTCTAATCTATAGGAAATTACTATTATGACAAAATATTTGGGTGCCTCAAAATCTCTCGTTGCACCTTTAATTTGCCCAAAAAATAGGATAGGATAAAAAATACCAAAATGAAATGAAATGTGTGCATTTCTCCACAAGAGATTTGTATGCATACAATTCTATGCTATTTCAAGTTCAAGTTCAAATTTATTCAGCATAACATATCGTACGTGACAGAAATATGTAATACAGTATAATATATAATAATACATAAAGTATCAATTGTAGACTGCTAAGATGAACTGGTGAGGTATATGATATGATATGCTAGGACCAGCAATGGACAACCCGATAGGGCTTATGGTTAATGTCTATTTTCATATAATTATATATTGTTGTTATGCATTGTTGTTGAGATGGAAATAAATAAATATGAATGAATATGAATAATATGAATTGCTGGCCCTGTAATACATACAAGTAAAATATACTCAATATTACAATAATGATACAACACAGCTGTTTGAAAGTGACAAAACGAGAATAAAACATAAAAAAAGGTAATATGTCGTTTATGTCCCTACTTATAACAGTTATCAAAATTGTGTCGCCATTGCTTAAAATCGCTCTAAAAATAAGAGACAATTTGCACGGGGTCAAACAGCTGTGACAAGTGTATCAAATAGAATATTACATAGGTAAATATACATAACAAAAAACAGAAACAAACAAACTAAAACAAACATATCTAAGCTAAACAAATACTTAACGGGAATACGGGATACGGGAATTTGGACAAGAAGGAGAGACTCTTCAACATGTCTTGCTGAGGTATTGTAATAATATTTCATAATGAGGGAGCAGAGATTGAAGAGGTAGAGGTGAAGAAAATGTAAGGAATAGAGATAGAAATGGGATGAAGAAAAGGTGAGAGAAATAAGGACTTGGGGAGAGATTTAAAAAGAATTGTACTGCTTGATGAAAAGTTTTTTCAGTTGAGCTTTAAAAGTATTTTTGTTTGTATTTGAGTAATTAAGAGTAAGCTTAATATAAAGATATAAAATCTTTTTGAATTTATTTTTAGACATTGTTGAGCTCAGCATAGCAGTATAATAAGACTCTATATATATAATAAGATGCATAAAGCATCTGCTAAAAGCAAAATCTTTTCATATTTATTTTTAGAAAAGCAAGTCAATTTTTATACAGCACATCTGTGTGCACTAGAGCTACACTTTCGGAACTACCAAGGATACAATTCAGTGGGTTGTCCTTGTATTATCTCAGACTGTAGTCTGAGGCCCATGGAAACTTGATTTAAGGGGGGTGGTCATTGATCAAAAAAGGAAAAAAAAATAATTATTTTTGCCAACTGTGCACCAAATCGTCCCCCTTAAACAAAGTTCTCATGGAGTTAGTGGCAATATTCTGGTTAAATGCATAATCCAATTAGCATGTTTTAATTTGCGTTTATCCCATCTCTCTATATGATAAATCGTTTTTTGAGAAATCCTGGACACAATGACATGTCGTTAGAATTCACTTTCGAGATTTCAGCAATTTAGTCTAGAAACACTGTTTCTTAGTTTTAGTATATTTTAGATTTTTTAAACTTTTATTATCAATTAAAAATTAAGTGATTTAATTGGATATCAAAAGCTGATTTACTTTTTGATATGAGTTTTTAAAGTGGAAAAAATTAAAAATAGCAGCTTGAGAAAACAATAAAAAAAACCAAAAAACTCAGAAGAAATTTCATTTTCGACCATAAAATTTGAACGGAAGCTCCAATTGTTGTCAAACAAAAAGTAATAGAAAGGAATTTTTTTCCTTAATTTCAATTTGCAGATTTTATTTTTAGCCTTCTGAAGGGATAATTCCACCTCAAGCTAGTAGTATTTTTTCAATTTGAAAACAGGACCTCCCCTTAACACTGAAGTGTATAATCTTAACACTTAAGTGACCAAGGGGGGGGGGTCCTAGGGGGTCCCAAAATTTTTTGTAATTGTCTAACTTTTAAATGCGCTTCTTTTCATACCAAAAAAATTAAAATCGGCCAAGCCGTTAATGAGTTAATTAGTGAGGGTCCCATGGAACCCCCCCTTGGGCACTAACGGAAGTCATTTGAGAATATTTTTAAAAATAAGAATAAGAAACCGAGAACCAAAGCAATTTTTTTTGCTGATATAAGTTCACACATGTAAGTAAATAATTATTAGTAACATTAAAAATAATTAACCCTTTATGTGCTGAAAACAATTTCATCATG
>JAMKCH010061084.1:0-18563 GCA_023653785.1 Ophioderma brevispina
TTATTTCTATATCAATGATATTACCAATACCTCTAACCTGCTAGATTTCATTTTATTCGCCGATGATACGACATTTTATATTCAAGTACTGACATTATTGAGGTCAAATACATTAAAAAAAGGAATTGGTCAGAAGTAGTAACTGTTTAAAAAAGAAACGAGCTAATGTGTCAATGCTAGTAAAACTAATTACATGATTAGAGTACCCCCCCTAAAAATGACAAAATAAACAAATGAGATGTTTTAAAGTACAAATGATATATAGATATTATCTTGACAACAAGTCCTACAAAGGGTGACAAAGCTAAGTTTTTAGAGGGTATTAATTGATGAAATTTAACCTGGATGCACCAACATTGATGGAATAATCGAAAACAATATCGTGGAATATTGGTATGATCAACACGCTTAAATTCTATATCCTGAGCGCATAGTGTATAACCTATATGTACACTGTCTACCATATAGAAATTATGGGATACTTACCTGGGGAGCTCTTGTGCAAATAATTTGGAAAATCACAACTTCAAAAATGGACATTAAGAATCATATCAATTAGTCATTTAATCGAAGTCATTTCCTGCACCACTTTTTCATAAAGAATACATGTTTTAATATATATGATTGTATAAAAACTAGAAGCTGGTTCTTTATGTTCAGATACTTTGCAAAACTTATTGCCAAATTTTCATTTAATAATGTTTTCACCATAGATCCGATATCATACTCTCGACACAAGAACAGGAAGATTTTATCCACAAGAAATAAGATGTATTCAGTGATAAATCAATTAGTACAGCGCCCAATCTTGTGGACTCCTGAGTGATCAAGTTAAAATTCAAATTCAAATAACACTTGCGAAATCAATATAAATCATATTTTAATATCTTTCTATCATTGATTTTTGACTTGTTTTTTGGTATTGCTTTGTGATGTTCTTTGTCCTTGTGTTTAATATGTAATTACAATTTTAATTTTAAGGTGATGGTTACATCTGGCCTTACTTGCCTGTCGACCACTTCCTCCATAAAATTGTTTCTTTAGTCAATCTGTAGTATTACGTTCACCCAGTTGTTTTTTTGTATGTTTTTTTATGTGAAATTTTTTTTTTTTTTTTTAATTGAAAAATTGAATTGATATGCTTTTTTTTCCGACGGGATAAAGCGCACGAGGTGTGAAAGGACTAATGCAACCTTATCGCCAGGAGATTGTTTTCCCTTTTTGGGGGTACTTTTTCTAAGAAATCAATTCATCAAAATATGTTGTGTTCTCATTTTTTTTTTTTGGATTATTATAGTGGATTATTTGGGCTGTGATGCATCATAAATTGACCGTCACTCGTTGACGGACAAGTCCGCTATACTGTAGTTTTAACACTTCTAAAGCTTCTACTTAATTTTCTGCTGTTCAAACAATACGCATCTGGTATACATAAGGCCTTGAATAATTCACGCGTAGTTATTGGGGCTCATCATTCAAGATGTGTTAAAATGTTCTGGCTTTAGACTATTAACAAATTCCAGAACTTTATAGATTTTTTGTTTGTTTTTGTTTGCTTATTTTGTTGCGTTTGTTGGTGTTTGTTTACTTTGTTTAGTTTTGTTTTGTTTTGTTGGTTCTATTTACTGTGTTAGTGTGTTTTGTTTTTGTTTGTTCTTTGTTTGGTTTCGTTCTTTTCAATTTTGACTTTTTCAGATGCAATGATACCACAATACTTTACTCCGAAAAAGTCTGAAAAAACTGATCACATTAACATTGTCAATATCGGGTTACGAACTGGTTCTAGGCAAATAAACTCTCACGGAATGACAACAAAGGAAATTATAGTGATCATGGGAACACCACAAGACATTCAATTACAGATTATTGGTGTTGAGATTTGCCTTTTCATGACGTTATAAATGTATATAAACTAACCAAATTTTAAGGTGTTATTGTATATCAAACTTCAATGGAAAACTCTTCAATAATATCGTAAGTCTTTCAGAATATTGGTAATTCTTATAATTGGAAGCCGTGCGTATTAAAGACATAATCAAATTAATAATTTACATTTGTATTTTCATAATCAACTATGGACTTTGCTTGGGGTATATACCATGTAAAAAAATAAAAATTAACCCAAGTTGAAAAAAAAAGTACACTAAGAGTAATTTACCATTGTCATTATAATGCACATTTGATAAGGAACGTGTCGGAAATATTTCCCGCATATTTATATAATTTTACTATATCGTCGGGTGTATTAACATAGTGACGATTTAAAACAAATACGGATTTTTTGTTTTTCGAGAAAATTGCCTTTGAAAAATCGCGAACTCTTAGAGTCGGTAACACCCCCCAAATCCGATTTAGATACGGAACTGAACGAGTGAAAATTTATTTTAGCTAATATTATCAATTCTGACGTATCATCACTCCGAAATTTACGCAAATTGGCGATTAGTTAATGACATAGGAAGGATGTTGAATTTTCCCTATACTAAAGCGTTAGTCAGCATCCGTTATTATGTAATACAATAAGCGGCGTTCCGAAATCCGTCGTCAAACCAAAGTAAGCCATCGAGATTCTCAATTTGGTTATTACATAAAGTAATTAAAAGCCCCGGTGGAAGAAAAAAAAACAAGGTTGTATACAATTCTATGACAGGATGGTTCTGTCACTATGAAACCCAAAGTCTTGTTATGCAACAACGTTCAAAATTGCCAAATTACAAATTAAGATTATAAGTAATTAAGTACTTGCAAGCTGCGACACTAGCAATTTGAAGACTTTGGCCATTAGTACCATTTCCCTTTTAATTTCGTAAAAATGATAAAAAAGTCATCATCCGTCACTATGTAAACACCCGACACAATATGCACAATAGTAAAGCCAGCAAATCAGAAATACATGTCTATTTTTTTAATTGCTAGAAACAATGAATTTGGATTCCAAAGTATTCGAACAATGAGTCTACTTTTAAATAGGGTTAATTTGGAAATAAAAGAAGCACAACTCATGAACACATTTGAACATTTACTTAAAGTACTTTCTTCAAATCTATAGTAACTTTGGTTTTACATTATTAATATATAGAAGTAATAATAATTGCCATTGATTGACAAACAGCGAGTCTACATTTGTCGTCAATTAGTAGGGTTAGAAATCAGAATCCATTCTAAAAGTTTGGGAAATGTTGGAAACTTTTGTAAAATCGGGGGGGGGGGGGATTTTTTTTTTTTTTAAAAAATTTGAAATCAGTCTTGGTTTAAATGTTACACCAAGTATTTGTCTCATTAGCCATATCCATATCCATATCCAGGGCTTAAATCACTCACGATAGAGGGAACCCTCCCTGGAAGTTTCCACAAAGCTCATCTTCAGGGCATTCTTGTCAAATTGGACAAGTTGTTTTGCATTTCGTCTCTCTCCCAGTGTCTCATTATAAGGATTACAAAAGTATCGTTTGTATAGGTTCGGACCTTAATTTACACGGATACAGCCCTGATAAGGTCCAAGGTCATTCTGGGGGCAAAAAAAAATCCAGTTGTCAGATTTTGGTTGACACCGGTGTCAAATTATTGCCTGGTTTCAATTCATTGGGTGACAGCTTGGTAAAATCTGAGGTGCAAAAATTTTGGTGGATCCTAAGACCCATGTTACACCCTTGTTTGTTACCTGTTGCCCACTAATTGTGAAACCAAATGCAAACATTGAAAATAAGGCAAGACGATAATTTGCCCACCAGTTGCAACAAACATCGGGCACTGGATAACGATATTTAACCCAGGATGAACTTTGATGAAACTTAATAGGGCTGTACCTGTTAACTAAAGGTCAGAACTGACAAACTATACCTTTTTAATCCTTATAATGAGACAAATACATTGGTGTACATTTAAAAACACAAATTTGGCATGATTTCAAAATTTTATCCCTGTACTAATTTCACACCTTATTTTACAAAGTTCCCCACATTCCCAGAGGTGGGACCCAAAAATTCTGATTCAGCACCCTTAAACTATAGAAAAAACTCATCTTACAACCTTTTTCCCCAAACTTCTAGAATGGGATTCTGATTTATAACCCACTACACTACGGCCTACAAAATGCCAGGACCTGATTCCTTCAAGTGAACAGGCTGGGTCATCGCAACCGACGTAATAAAATTATTGGGGGGGGGGGGGGGACGTTTAAATTTGACATCCGTTTGAATGTAGACGTGTGAATGAGGAATACTACAAGAACTATATTAATGAACAAATCTAATGATACCGAAATCCCAGTTTGTGAGGTGAGCCGCGGGGTCAATACTGATAATGGGTAAGTGATTCGTTCATGCATTTCTTGGAAGAAGAGCTCAAACCAATTCACGTTTTTTAAAAACATCCTCTTGTAATCTTTACCATGGATTCTCGACTATAGAAATACAGATCTCATGAAATAGCGCGTGTCAGACCTTGAATTTATCACCTTTTAATTCACGTATATATCAACAGATCCTAAATGATCAATTTACACTCCAATATTGATGTGTTTGTGTTATGCTGGAAAGCTCTGACATTCATTTGTCCTTGTTTAACATACCTAATTATGAGCTTCTTGTTGCTTTTGTTGACGTCCGTCGTGCGTAAAATGATTGTGCAAAAATGACACGGTAAATATCGTGTTAATTAAGGTGTACATTGTATTATTTCATATTATGAAAAGGACGTTCCGTTTCGAAGGAATTATATCATTCGATTAAAGTCAGTCAATAAACTTTAGGGTAATTTGTATGCAAACCCAATTAATCAACATGCGTGTACGCTTGAATTATTTGTACAATAAATAACATTCATTATTATCCTCCATTTCATTTTCTGAATGAAGATAGGCGTGATCCCAATGAAGAAACGTGATCACCAAAACAGGAAATACCACAACGATTTGTGGGTAGGAAAATAAATGGACTTGATTGACCCATTATGGTAGATGGTTAGAGTGTGTGAACGTGTTATGTAAGTTAAAGTAGACGGACTTTTTTTTCTTTTATACATTAAGAGGAGGTACTACATGCTTAGGTTCGGTAACTGTCTTTTTCCGTGCATTTTAATGTACAGTGTGTCCCAAAGTTAAAAAATAGTCACATCAGTTACAATTTAGATTTTTCATTTGACCTTTTAATGCCATTTAAAGTTAGTTAGGGAAAACATTGCACCACACAATCCGTCTTTGCGCTTTCAAACTGTCTGGCACTTTTAGATTAATAAAAATCCTTTAAACAGGAATTGCCCAAAACGGGTCAATCGTAATGAATCATGTTTGGTGAGGTTATACCGATGTCCAATGAACATGTCATATTAAAAACCTGACACATACTAGATTTAAATAAAAATCAAAAATCTATTTGCATTTAAAGGCCCCACAAAATTGCTAACAAAAACGTCAAAATGTTGCAGAATTTTGCCACATTGAGAGCGACAAATTCACAATGGTTTAGAAAAAAAAATACTTAATTCTCCGATCCACATCACACAGGACACTTTAAAAGCACTATTAGCAAGAAAAACAACTCTTATCACTGCTGAATAGGATGTTTTAAAAAGTTTGAATACAAACCACATTCCCATAGGCTAACGTATGGCACAAGGTTGTGATGATTACTAATTGATGGCACGTCGGGGGATGAGTTTGCGGATCACAAAGTGCTCCCTTTAAATTTGAAAGTTGTCTCCAGTTCGCATATGGCTATAACCGCTAGCGGATTTGAATGGGAGCGGTCACTAAAACTAAAGGTTGATCACTTTCCATTAACGCATATTTGATTTAAGAGATATTACACTCTATTTCTCCAAGAGCCTATCTCCATTATTTGTCTTTAAAATGCCTACATGTGTTTTAACTCAAGAGCTGTCAAGATTTAGGTCCCCTATCTCAACATGAGCATGAAGCCAGGTGAAACATTACTGCAAAATGAACCGCTAGCTGATTTGAGTGGGAGCGGTCAATAAACGGGTTGATCACTATTCACATTCATGCAAAAAATTTCAGCGACATTACAAATTTTCTCAAAAGCCATCTCCTTAGGCCTATTGCTTTTCGCTGTCATAAATTCACACTTCACTTGCCCCCAAATCTGCCCTCTTAAACGTGTAGTCAGGAGCCATCAAGATTTCCCCCAACATTAGAAGAGCCAGGAGGAAAATTGGAAATTACTGCCAAAATGGGCCAGCCAAAGAAATCCCACTCCCAAAGACCAATCAGTTGCGTAGCTGGGGTCGGAGAAGAGTGGCCACTAAGTGACTTAATCAATCATGGGGGAAATGCGGGTGGTGCAGAGGCACTTGGAAGAAATTGAGGCAAAATTGGGAAACTTTGCGGCAAAAGCCGCCGTTTGACGCGCTACCCTACAATCGGGGCGATTTTTCATTGGTGAGGGCTGACCTTTCTATGACAGAGTTTTTGACCCTCCGAACACAATGCTTGCATACAGATTGTAAACTGGTACGTGGCCCTGGGCTGCAATGATTAAAACAATAAATTGTAAATGAGATAAAATTAGGTTTAAAGATAATATAGGCCTACTTTTTGCTCGAGGAGGGCCATACGCAGGAATACCTTTTTGGGGAGGGGGGTTAAAAAAAACAAAAAAAGTGGACCTTTTGGTATAAGTGATTGAATCAACCCCCAGTCCTTTTTGAACATCTCCTCACCCTTAAACTGGGCTTCTTGTCAAAATTTCTCCCAATTTTGGACGCTTCCTCCAACAAATAACAAAGTGAACTTTTAGGCTCTGTTGTGTTTTTTTTTTTTTTAAAATTTGCCCCCTGCATACTCGCTTAAAACGACACAAGTTAAAAATCAATCTAAGGATTGAGGTGAGGGAAACGTCTAAAATTCGATGAAAATTCAATGGAATTTGGTTGAAATTTTCGATCTTTAAGGACTGATTTCTCCATCTTAATTTGGACTTTTACCCCACCTCAATCTTCCATTAATGAGTAGGGTCTGGGTTCGCCGTCATGTTGCAAAAATAAATCATGTACAAATGGCCTTAATGCCAAAATTACAACTTTGAGGTGCTTTTACTGTCTACAACGAAAGGTCCACCGATTAAGGTGGCATAGCCTAAGGTTGTTATCACGCCCTCTATAACAGTCAAGGGCTTAATACGCGTACGTCGAAGGTGGGAAAAGAAACTATAACGGCATTTGTACAGTGTTTTCGCATGCAAAAAACTAATGTAGAGGGTATGATTTGTAAAAACACGTCTTTAACTCTTTGGAAATCTTTGAAGAACAATAAATAAATGCACTTCGCGACTTTTATCTTCACCTCTACGGATTCTATAACATCAATCTTTTTCGTCTAAACTAATCCACAGTTCCTAAATCTAACTTCTAGAAAGGAACCCATGTATTTCGTTTTCCATTGCAATACTAGGGAAAAATTCATGAAGATATTACTTCAGGGGTAAAACCCATAGCAAAGCAAGGTCTCCGACCGTGCGAAAAAGGCCAACGCGGTATTATTCATACATGTTTCTATTTCAGATTAGGTGCTTTAAAATTTCTTTTGGGGATAATTTTCAATTCTAAAGTCACATTGCTGATAATTCTTGTGAGCGTGGGGTGATTTTGCATATTTGAAAAACCATTATGTATGGAGTTATTTGGAATGAGGTGATTTTATTAATTGTGATGACAATCTACATCCTTTGTTAACCATAGCCGTGTTTGTGAAAGTAAGACATAGTCACGGCAGGTATCAGTAGTTCGAGGCTCCATAGACCGGAACGGAATAAAATCTTGAAAAACTAATCGTGCGTGAAGAGTTCAACTGAATCAATTGCCCTATTGTTAACCATTTTCCGGACCTGTGAGCCCTAGGGACATATCTACTGCCATTATCGGTTTTAGAGCTCAGATATTGCCTTTAGAAGGTGATGAGGTAAGGTCAAGGAGGGAAAAGTACCAAATATAGGCTCACCAGAACAATTTACTATGGGTACTGTGACTGAACAGAAAACAGGAAAGACTGTTTTAATGAACAAAAAAGCTGGGGAAAAATTAAACGTTATAATTGGACTACGTTGGCTCTGAGCCTTAACTTGAACCTAATTTAGAGTATGATTATAACCTTAGATCTTGTCTACAGTTGGTGATATTGAGAGCATCAATCCATTATCAGAAGAGATAAAAATAAAACACAAGGGAATTGTTTTATGTACCTTTAACTCACCTTTAATACCAGTAAAGCGTTGGTCCTGGAGTCAAAACGCTTTATATATTGTACCAGGCAGCCCTCAGTCTAGTCGTTTGTAAAATAATTGCGCACGTTTGAGGTTTTGCTTTTTGTTTGTTTGGGTTGTTTTTTTGTTGGGTTTTAGTTTGTTTGAGCCCAGAATTGTCTTCCGGACTCATGCCCTCCTGGGACCCCATGGGTGCGCTTCACATACACAGGGTGTCTCAGAAAGATACGGTACCCGCAGAAACAGCCAGGGGGAACGGACGGGCAGCAAGGCGGAGCCGGGGGGTCGGGTCGACCCCTCCGCCACCCTTACCCGCTAGATAACTCCTCCCCGGTCTACATACCCTCATTTTCTTACTCGCACCAGACACCCAATTGATCCCACTTTTTTACCAACACCTCCTTTTCCTTTAGAATATCCATCCCCACGGTTCCCTTCTCTTTCTTTTTATAGTATGAAAAAATATGTCTCTTTTTAACATTTGCTGAAACCAGAAAGAAAACGGTGAAAAAAAATAACCAAAAAAGACTATTTCCCTAAAAAAACTGATGCAACCTACTTGCACGGCTAGCATTGCAGAGGAGGGAACCTATGGATAGCAACAGTTTTCCAACATAAAATGTTTAAGATCCTAGTGGTCAATAATACTTTAAAATTCCAAGGTTCATTGCTGGTTCTAGAGATTTATTTGCAGCCCCCCCCCCCGGTTCTCTACGCACTGCAGCATTATTTAAGGCTGATTGTCCTGTTGTTTGTGACAATCTCTCTTCATTGCCCCATTTTAGCGTATTGCCATGTTTCAGAATTTGTCCTCTATGTTCATTGATTGCCAGCTACTGGGAAACCTACTTTGAGGGAAGTTTACCCATTCACGATGAACGCTAGGCCTTTAAACCCAAGAAGCAGTTCAGTAGCATATGCCATTGTAGGGAGTCACCCCAATGCCATTATTGAAAGGCAGTGCACTTTAAACAAATTCATATTTGTATTATGATTAGGAGGACGGGTGATTGAAGGGATTTAGGTCACCTCATTCTGAGAAACAAAGTAAGTGTATGTTTCAAGTGCTTTTTAAAGGAATAGAATTACAGTGACCAAACAAATTAATTAATCTGAGGGTTAAGTGTGCTCAAATCATAAGAATTCCAAAATGTTGTTCTGTGCTAGTTGTAAGCAGTGGCCAAAGTCGGTTTGCCTCATTTTTAGGGAAAGTAGTCAGTGTTTGGTTATTTTTCACCGTTTTCTTTATTGTTTTCACCATAGGTTCAAATTCAAAAGAGTACATATTTTCAAATATAAAGCTAAACCAAGGACACGAATTGATTAAGTAAGCAAAATGGCAGTTTCTGGAGGGTGTAAACTTTCTTTCTGAGCCCCCCTGTATCAGATAAAGATCCTTCTTTTGTATATAAATCCCTTCATGGTCTACTCCAAGTTACCACAGAGATTTAGTCCAGCGGTAGGCATGCGTTATATTGCAAAAGAGTCTGCACAATGTTTGGTGGTTCTGGGCAAAATGGTCCTGCTGTTCAGATCTTGATGATTTTTTTCGGGGGACACAGTCATCCTTTTGAGCACTCTTGAGGGGAAGTTAACGGTGTATTTCGTTGATTTCCCAGTACGTTCTATGCGATTCATAGTTCACCCCTAGATATCTGAGAAACCAGCTTATCTCAACAAAATTGAGTTGATTTCCCGAGCTTGTGTTTTTTCCCTGGTGAGTCCCACTGCAGCCACCCCACAAGCTTGTTCAACACGGTCCCCACCACCTAGCCCGCCACTGTACTGTACTGTACAGTCCTTTACGGAACAGAAAATTTACAAAAATGCTGATAAATGTCTTACAGATACGATTCCGAATTTGCATTGTAAGATTTCTTTTCACATGGATTACTTATGCAAACGGTTCAGATGATACCCTTTAAACCTAAACTTTTTTTCAGGGTAAATCGGGCTGGCCCCGTCGCTGGACCGCGGAAATTACGAGCCTGGTTTGTTGGACTCACTTTGAGACCTCCCCATTTTCATCGAAAACCCGCCCCTTTAACGGGGGGGCAAAATTTCTGTTATGTTGCCCCTTGTACAATTTATTGTTTCATCCTAATTTGGGCTTTTAAATCCAAATTGGGTCATGATTCACATATTCATTGCGTTCTAAGGGCATTTCATTTAACAAGTCTATTGTTTTTCTTAACTACAACACCTTTTGTTTGTTTGCATTAGACATTGCGCCAAAAACTGTTCAGGGTAATCATCATGGGGGCCATTCTATACCATTTGTATTGGTCGATTGGTTTCCAAATTGCTTTCAAATGTTTCGTTTGGGAATGTTTAAAACACCGGAAACCTTACATTTAATTAGTTAACTCGGCCCACAAAACCCACACCAAAATATCTAGGAAGTTTCCATAGTAGCCAAATATATATGTGCGGCGGTCTTCATCCACCGAATTGTCCTCCTACACAACATTGGGTAAATTATTACGATCTACTCCAGAAGCCGTCTATGCTTTTAGAAATCAAGAGTTGGGCTGGGAAACACGCACACTCCATTCAGTGGCTCAAGTTACTAACGATACACTTTTGCTGGATAATATGAACACTAAATATCATCCAAATACTCATCATATGTCTACTTGAACTCTATTAGATATTAACAGTGTTGATTTCCATGTTAAATATATTGAATTACCCCCATACATGCAGCAATGCATTGTGACAGCTCAATAATCTGTATCCGTAAATTTGCGTCTGTCGCCTCAAGAATATTGATTTTTTTTAATTGACGAATATGGGTTAACATTAAAAATATCTTAAGTGGACTATTGACAACGACACAATGTTTCAGATTATTTTGTTGGATATGGAAAAGAAAAAAAAAAGATGCGGTAAGGAAGGGGAAAGGAGAAAGCCAAAGGCAGGAACAGCTGCAGAGGACAGACAGCGGAGGAGATGAAAGCCCGTAAAAAGAGTTCTATTTCTCGTCAGTGTTGGTAAAAGAACCACCGTTTGATTTGCTTGTAGAACTCATGGAGTGAACAGGATTATCAAACCATTATCTTGAAATATGTGCTTCATTACTTTCCTAAATGTTTACGTAGTTCTCCGAATACAACTCTAAATTTCAGGCATTGTAAGTTAATCCTTGGGGATTGTAGTTATGGGGACCAATTCAAAATAGATTTAAATCATAAATAATAAAATAATACAGAGTTCTTATAACGCGCAAAATCATCAAAAGATCTCAGTGCGCACAAAAAGACACAAAAACAGAAAGACTCACCAAAAACATATGCGGTGGAAGCCTGGTGGACCAATCAATGAGTCCTTAAACGGCTCTTGAAATGATTAAGGGAGGATAAGTTACGAGGGTTGGTAGGAAGGGAGTTTCAAGGATGATGGGGCAGCAAAACGAAAGGATCGCTCCCCAGCAGATTTTAGGCAGCAAACACGAGGAGTTTTGAGGAGTTTTTGCGATGAGGAACGGAGTGATCGGGACGGTTGGTAAGTGCACAGGACAGAAGAAAGATAAGATGGCAGGGTCCCTTCAAAATAGCGAAATACTAAAACACACAGTTTAATTTAATGCGATAAATTGATAGGGAGCCAGTGAAGCTCCTGGAGAATGGGCGTTGTATGATCATTTGCACTTTCTAGCTATGAGGACGCGAAGGGAATTCTAATTTTTGTAGTCGAACAAGTGATCTGAGGTGATAACAGCAAAGGTTGAATGAAAAGTCAAGCGAGATGTAATAATGGAATTGACAATTGCAAGAGATTGCGTTGTTGCCGGACAAGTATTGACGAATAGTGCCAATGCGTCTCAACGCTATGAATAAAGAACGGGACCTCGATAGTGGTCGGCCATGGATAAGGTTTTGTCTGATCTGGACACCAAATATTTAACTGAGCTCTGAAAAGAGATGGTCGAATCAAAATTGGATGGTATCACTGTCAACTTTTTCAAGCTCGAAGCAGTACCAACAGTTAAAAACCTCGGTTTTTTCAGTGTTAAGCATGAGTTTGTTGCCATCCATCCAATCAAGGATGGCGCTAATAAGTCTTGAACGCTTTCTTTCGACAATCAAATTTCTCAGGTAGGCAACATTGAGAGAGTTCGGTATCGTCGCATATTTATGAATTGGCAATTATACTGTTCGATAACAACAGAGAGAGGCTGCGAATACAGAATAAAAAGAATTGGCCCAAGTACAGAGCCCTGAGGACACCATACAAAGTAGGATATTCGGTCGACCAACACCGTGACTATAACAGATTGGAAACGCTCTGAAACATGAAACCAATTAAAAGACGGTGGCCCTCTGTACCGAACGAAAGCTCAAGGTTGCGTAAGAATAGAATGGTGCCATTGTATCAAACGCGGCGCTGAGGTCAAGTAGTGCCACAAGAGGAAACCATTTTTTGTCGTGTTAGTAAGAAGGCAATCCATAACACTCGCCCGCGGTCCTCTACACTATGGCCCTTTTCTGTAGGCAGATTGGTTTATTTCCACAAGGTTATTTTGATGAAGGTGATTCTGCAGTTGGGTATAAAACAACTTTCAAGACTTTTGAATAAAAGGCAACTTTGATACTGGCCTAAAATTCTTTAAGCAATTACAATCAAGCCCAGTTTTTTTAAGGATGGCACAAATGAGGCCTGCTTAAACTGAGGAGGGACAATTCCGGACAAAAGAGACACATTATAATGGTGTTATCAAAGGAATAAGGTTGCCACAACATTTAACTAAGTGAGTTGGAAGTGGGTCTAAAATACAGCCTTTAGTTGGCATACCTGGATGATCTCGGAGATCTCATTTCAGTCACAGGATGAAAATGATCAAAGACGGGACCATCATACGCAGCAAAAGAAGGTGGTTTACAATGGCGAGAATCAAGTCTCTCCCTAAGGTGGGTAATTTTCTCTGAGAAAAATTTAGCAAAACGTTCAGGAAGTCATTGAGGAATACTAGATGGTAACAATGAAGTCTGAGATTTCCGAGAAGTTCACTGGCTACATTAAAGAAATTCCTAGCTACCTTAGATTCAATCACAATGATTGAACTCAAATCTAATATAACTTAATGTTAACGCAATAAAGATTAATTTTAAAATTCCACCATGCGATTGGTTCATAATTACAATCCTTAGTATTAATTTTCAATTTTAAGTCCCTGAAATAATTAATATTTATTCAATCCGGTCGTGGAGGTAGCAAGCTGACCGCAACTGACTGAGAAATCTCAAGGGGATGGCCAGAATTGAAGCGGCAACTTCCTTATTAAAGCAATAATGGCAACATTTTTTTGAAGCGCGCACCCAATTTTCAAAATTGATATTTTGGAACAGTTACGTTGGTAATTGTTCGGAACTATACCTGCGAACGGAAAACGCTAAAAAATGGTATTTATAATAAAATATACGATTTTATAATTAGAATTGGGATCCAGAGGACTTAAACCAATTTTGAAAAAACCTCTAACTTGATTTGCCTGAACCAATTAAAACAGCTAATGGGATGACCGTCGGACAGTACATGAGCGCTATTTCCGGCTATTTCACATTGGAAGGTCGTTTTTCAGCAGCCGTTGAATTATATCGGGATCCCGATAATAATATTATAATTAAAAAAATTCCCTTCGTTTGTGACACAAAGACATTTTCGAGATTAATATTCACAGGTATAGTTTACTAGCCAGTTAACAATGAAACCGTGTAAAAAATTAACTTTTTGAAAAAATGGGGGCGCTCTTCAAAAAATGTGCTAATATGCTTTAATAGCCCACAGCTCTACCAATAGCGCTAACAAGCCAGTGATGGGAGCTGCGTAGATGAATCTATGGTAACAAGATGGCGACATGGCCATCAGTTTCTGGCACAACACGGTTTACATATATGTAATTAAAGTCAATTGAAATAGAAACTGCTGAGGTATCTATGTAGATAGGATGAACTACTGAAAGCCTTGATTTTTTTCTTATGAGTGAATTTTTTTTTCCAATTCAACTTCTTAATGGAAAATAATGTGGTGTTTTTTAAATAGGAGATTTGTAGTATTAATACAAAAGAGTAATGTGTGACGGTATTTTTTGTCATTAAAATTAAATGTTTATTTGATTGTCGATGGAAATAACAAAAATAATTAAGAAAAACTAAGTTGAAGAAACATTTACATGTTCTTGAAGGATACTGAGGAAAAAGTAGGTGAGAGTGTAGATATCAAAATGAACATTTCATCTTGAACATTTTATCTTCCATTTTATCAATGATATTCAGACGCTGTAATTAATGTTCAGGGCTCTTAAACCTCATAAATGTGTGTCGTTTAGATTTATGTTCAAAAGTATAAAATATTAACCATTATAAAAAACCTTGAAAGTCAAGTACTTATCTGTAGGCGTGCCCCAAGTATCTGAAAGTAGGGGGACAAAGGCGAATAAATACATCCGTTAAAGGTCCATTGGCCCGATCGATAATAGCCTCGTCCCAGAAGCCCAGATTTTACGGAAGTGTAATACGTTCGGGTCAGAAGAAAGCTACTATTTTTTTTTTTTCATTTACCCTGTGAAATCTTAGGGCCAAAGGATGTTTGTTGGAGACATGAGGTGAAAAATGTACCCCAATTTAGGCGACCAATATTAATTTTACACAGTACTCTATGGAGCTTACGAAATAACGTTTTCTGCTCTCACATGAAAACGCATTGAAATATCGGCGCGAACTTAACGGTGCGGGTTTTTGGTGTGAAGGCAATCTATCAAATGAAAATTCATAATCATTAATCGGGCCATCCCCTTAAATCCTACTGAAGTGAGCGTCGGTGTTCGACAAATTTATTTTTTATCATAATTTTATCATATATCCATGCCATATCAAAGAAAGTGTGTTTTTTAGGGGGGATTATGAAATGCTCATTTATCTTACAACTTGGCTTATACAAAGGGACAGTTCAAATAGAGTCATCAAAAACCATTTTGACCTCATCTCACAGGAGTTCAAAGTTGGCAGCGGACAAAGATAGATCAATCAGGTAAGCGCTCGACTCCCGTGTATGCTCATCCATGAGTATAGGCGTGCGTTCGAGCCCTGTGAGGATTCAGCTATATTGTAATTTCCCTGGACAGAAATTAACCGCCTTAGTTGTCTCGATTTACCCATGCTATATTTGGGAAAGCTGATCCCGGCTGCGATGGTATCTCGATGTATGTTTTGATAAGGGAAAGCGCTGATCCATCCCGATCTGCTGCATCCCTTGAAATGATGCTAAATGGTTATGGGTATGTTTGGGCCACAGTGATCAGCGACCATTTGTGAAAGCGCTTAGAGGCAATAGCAATAAGGCGCTATATAAATCTTGGATTATTATTTGATTTATTATATTTATTTTTTAATTTTATTGAGTTTATGTTCCTGATATGTACCTTTTGTGTATTTCAATGATTTCTTGTCATATGGATCTCGAAAATTTCAATTCCCTTGGCACAGTTCAGTAGCTTTCATTCCCCAATGTATTGAGAAATACACCCCTCTGGTTTTTGCGGGATGATACATGATACCCAGATCACCACCCAAGGTCAGTTAATGTCAATGTATGTACAAGTACAAACCCACTGAACTGTTGTCCTTGGTGGATGAGATTATTGGAAGCTCATAGGTGTATTTTTGTCGCCTTTTCTAATTACAGTCGCTAATGGGGCGGAAAGGGACGTGCAGTCATGTTACAAGGATTTTTTTCGTAAAGAAGAAAAAACCTTATTTAAAGTCATTGATGGTATATTTATCGGGGTTAAAGAAAGGTCTTCCAATTTAACATGCCCTCCATAGATGAATTAAATTGTTAGAATTGGTGATTGAAAACAGTTTAGTCCCAAAAGATGCCACACATCGTATACCTTTAGTTTCTCGAACCTTCGGGTGAAACTGGCCCAAGTGGTATGTTATCCTTTGTTTTCAATTGGACACTACTCCCCAGTAGGATCATGAATTGGATGCAAAAAAGGGGCTTAGTTAGATGCTGGTCTAAACATGAACAAAAATATCTCACATAAAATAATATTGTGAGTTTGATTTAATTAATTTTTGGTCTATTCTGTAGACAGACGCTACCCTAAAACGGGCACCATGCGGTTGTTCGTGCATTATTGCCTCTGTGATATGTCAGCCCTAAATGAACACTTGATGTTGCCTGTTTCCT
This sequence comes from Ophioderma brevispina, assembly GCA_023653785.1. Classification (NCBI taxonomy): domain Eukaryota; kingdom Metazoa; phylum Echinodermata; class Ophiuroidea; order Amphilepidida; family Ophiodermatidae; genus Ophioderma; species Ophioderma brevispina. The sequence goes on from JAMKCH010061084.1 coordinate 16,410, forward strand.
ATTTAGCATTCCTTTGTCCATATTTAGACAATTGTTCTTTGTGTATGTCTATAAACATGTGGTTCAGTGGATAAGGCGCCCGGTCCCGACCGTCAAGGTTGTGGGGTTCGAGCCCGCTGTGGCAATGTGTTGCGCTCCTGGGTAAGGCGCTTACCTCAATTACTCCTCCTCACCCAGGTGGTATAAATGGGTACCGGCAATTATTCAATGTCGGGAAGTAACCGACTCGCTGTAGAAGGGGTTGTAGCGAGCCCTACAGCAACATTATATGTTGGAGTCTGGCCCAATCGCTTCGCAAGAGAGAGGGACAGCGTTTCACTGTGTACAGGTCCGTCCCCTTACCTTTTTTTATGTATATAATGACAGGTGCAGGGGCGGATCCAGGAATTCTACAATAGGGGGGGGGGGGGAGCCCGTACTATTCGCTTTTAAAAGTTTCCGGCTCGCTCGACTAGCCGGGTTAGACCGATTTTTATTTGGCACAGGTTCGAAGAGCGGGGGGGGGGGGGGGAGGGGAAGGGGTTGCAACGCCTATATTTTTATATTTTTTTTCAAGCACCAGAGCACCAAACAACACAACAAGAAGAGTACCCCGCTCTTCAGAATTTCAAACAGAGTGGAACAAATTGTGTCTACCCAGCGAGCGCAGCGAGCCGCGAAAAGTTACAAATGTGGCGGCAAGGGCGCCCACAAAAGGTCATTTTCCAGATATTACAGGGCGCCCGGAGCCATGTGGGCAAAAGCAGTTTTATCATCTACAAGGCGCCCGGCGCCTGTGGTTTGCAAAAAAATAGGGGGGGGCGGGGAGCGCGCCGGGTGCGACCCCCCCTAATCCGCCTATGAGGTGGTATCTGCCAGCCCTCACTTCATATCTATTTTCCTCCACGCATTGTTGGATGATTACATAAACCCGACACATCTTTAGAAAGGTCAAATGGCAGAAAACTGTCGAATCAATAAAAGATGATAAACTCACTGGTGCACTCGTTGGCGTGCTTTGTTGGTCTTTTAGTGGAGACATATTCTACTACAATCAAAGTCAATAGGGTGTCGAAATTGTTAAATGTTCAAGAAGTCATGGCATTTTGGAATTAGGTTATACACTTGAGGCTTTTTATTTTGGGCAGCTTACATGGTAAACATGAAAGCATCAACGGTGCAGTGGCTCAGCAGCACTTTAAATCTAAAGAAGTTCGCACCACTTTCCAGATCGAGTTTCTAATGGTACAACGTGGTCAAAGACATATATCTACAGTTTAATATATATAGTTAATCATTTTAGAATGAGGATAACCAAATATATTACAATTTATAATATAGTACTGTTAAGGTTTTATCGTTCGTTTTGGCCGCCATTTGAATTTGGATGCTATCAAGACTGAAAGCCAGATAAAGAGTTTCTAATGCTCAAAGAAATAGATCCCAACTTTATTTAAAAACCTCATGGAACTTTTTTAGCGTTTCGATGATTTGTAATGGGTTTCCATATTCATTTGCATAAAATTCTATATTACAATGTTCCGAAAACTTAACACATGATAAAGTTGTAATTAAAAAAACTTACAATATAGTCTGAAAAACATACGTCAATTGATTGTCAATAATCTAATCTTCGACAAGATAGTGATAGTAGAATTACTTAATAAACTGATCACCATTGTTTCAAATCATTAGAAGGTCACTTGAGCATATGATTAACATTTATGTTAGAGTAATTATGCCTAATCCTGTCACCCTTATCCTCTTTTTGATCCCCCATGTCCCCCAGATGATAGTAGCTATGGTTACTAACAGACCAGTTAGATTTCATAATATTCTTCATTACTCTATTTCCAGAATGCAGATTGGGATCAAAAAAGCACCCCCCCCCGCAATTAAGAGTAGGAAATCTTCGTGTAAAGGGCGTGCTTTATGATGATAGAGTAAGCTTTATTTAAAAAATATTTTAGTTTCTAAGCTTGCTTTTTTATAACAACGCAGTAAGAAAACAATATCTTACAAAATTTCATTCATTGCTAGAATGGGTGAACATGCCAGAGCACAGCTCAGGCATATCATACGCGCGAAGGTATAGTGGGTCTGTAGTGAACAGGGTTGTATATCCACCATGCACGCCCTTCAGTGTCCTCCCCCCACTGGTAATGAGTATACGCG
>JAMKCH010061087.1:0-13407 GCA_023653785.1 Ophioderma brevispina
AGCTCTACCTTTATGTGAAAAGGTATTTGTATTGTAGTTTTAGAGGCTTGTCCAGTTCCCGGCTGAAATGGGCACAATAAAGATGGGGATCGTGCAAAATGGTCTATTGGGACTAGTGGTCGCTTCCCCCCCCTGTGCATGGTTTAGAGGGGCCTCGAGATTGTCTCTTCTTGTGTCGCAAAGAAGGAATTTTTTGTGGTTAGAAAATAATTAATCTTAGAGATCTCCGATAATTATTCAGCGGCTGCTGTAAAGCCTTCCAATATGAAATACCCCGGGAAATTGCACCGTGTACGTGTCGCTTATCCATAGTGGTTCCGTCGGTTCAGGCAAGTAAAGTCATTTTCGTGAGGTTCACTATTTCATCATAGACGGACATAAATTAGCGTTTCCACGGTTAAATTACAATCCGGGATATCCAGATTCTCGTTACATAATCGTCTGTTTTTCTGACAAATACGCGTTTGTTGAGCATTGTCGATCGCAAATTTAGCATTGTCGCTCTCAAATTTTGAAAATTGGTGGCGCTCTTAAAAAGTGCCATTTTTGCTTTTCAACCATGTCATCATTGAGTAACCACCATTTTATATTTGCATTGACATTGAATGCACAAGTTTTCGCCATACTGTTGATGTCTGTCATACCATAAGTACGAGGTTGTTACAAGTTATTTACAATAAAAGCAGTTACATGTTTTTCAAAAGAATGTAACATTCTTGCCATTTCTATTCATGGAAATAATTAATTATATGCGGGGGCTGATCAACACATTTTGCATTGTGGTTAAACTAAGTAATTTAAGTTGTTTTGTTTTTAGAAATTTAAACGGGGGGCGGGGGGCAACTCTTTATGATCTAGTTTAATATAATTGTTTTATTACAGGTTGCCCCTTCCGTTTTCAAAGTACATGATTGGCACAATTAAGGTCTTCATTAGTGGAAAACATTAAAAAGCATAGTCGTTTGACCACATCGCACGGGAGCTATCAGACTTGTTAACACAATCTCTATGCCAAAAGATTTGAGTGATTAAATATTAGACGAGCCGACAGGACCCCTTAAACGTGATTCTTAAGTGCCAAAATTGGTGCCTAAAGTTGGGTTCATACTTCCTTGCAAGACGTCTGCATACGCTAGCCTTTGAACATGCTTTTTACGCAACGCGTATGTTTCAAGCATTTGGTCGATGAACAGCATGTCGAAAGCTAGCGTCGGCAGACTCTGCCAATGAAGTATGAACCCACCATTACGGAGGGGGTGGTTTCTAGACAAATTATACAGGGGGTCAATTTTTTAATTGATCCATCATGTTGAAAACTATAACATGTTTTTGTACAAACGTAAGGATTCCAAAAAGGTCTCGATTGTACAGCTGCAATTTGGAGTTATAGGCTAAAACTAACTAAAAATCCATAAAAAGAAAGTAATTTTCAAATCGTACAGGGGTAAATTTTAAGTTACTCTCCGAAAATGGTGCAAATAATTGATGGAGCTCCTAGGATTGAAAATAAGGGATAGTTTGAGTGCCTTAAGCTTGCTTACAAAGGGAAAGCAAGGGCAAGTACCATAAGAAACTGTCAAAAATATATCGATTTAATCAATGAGGCTCACCCAACAAATTGCGCACTTTTTATCTAATCAGAGCAACTTTAAAATTACCTTATTCAAAAAGGTATAGTATTTAGTGTCTGTAGGTTAGTGTTTTAGCATTTAAATGCCTATAATCCTGTTATTCTAACGAATGCTGCTCGAAATTAAACACTTAGCCAATTGATGTATTAAATGGTGTTACATGTCTTAACATTAACACCTAAACCGAATCTTTGTCTCCCCATTTTCTAAACACTGAATTCCAGTGTACAACTATATATCTTTTTTTGTTTGAAATAACAAATACCGCGTTATTGTGGTAATACGTTGTCTACATTATTGGATTTTTAAAAATTTGGACGTCCTGTGTAATATTTGTCTAAGACCCCCCCCGCCACCCCCCCCCCCCTCCATCATTTGCAGCACTTAAGAATCCTGGTTTCATCCCGTGGTTCCTATCAGCTGTGTCCAGATTAATCACTCAAACCTTTTGTACTCGATGCACGGATGTGTTAACCATGCTGCTAGCTCCCAAGATTTGCTCCCAATAGATTTGTCTGTGTAGTTTTTCACAGGCTACTCGGGCTACTTTGGGCACATGCAATTCCCATCGGTCTTTCCTTGTTTGTACAATATACAGTAGCGTATCAGGCGGGGGCACTTTGTACCCCTAGACGAGTTGACTGGGGACGTTAGTCAATGTACCTTAAAAAGCCCTGGGAAAAGCAAGCCAGAAATGCGGAGACGAAAAGGCAGGGAAAATGAGCGAGGGGTACCGTGGCTAACCGGTTTGTCAAACTGTGTCTCAGTAGAGACGTTCCCGAAGTTTATAAAATGTGCCTACAGTTTAGTAAAATCTGGGTCACCAATTTAATAAGCATGTGCTCATAGTTTACTAATATGAACCACCGTAATAGGCCAGAAAGATAATGAAAATTTTGGTGTAACCTAGAACTTATTGCTATAAAGGTTTTCTTCACAATGCATTTCTTGAAGTACCCAAAATTGACATACTAAAAGTCCGAGAAAATCGGGTTGCCAGAAATAGTCTAATTTGCATAAATTCAAAATGGCCGCCAGTTTCAAGGATTTTGTCCATAACTCAAGATTCGAGGGTCGTAGAGATGAATGTGGTGTCTCTAACCCAGTTTTGGGGGGTCTACGAACTCAATAAGAACATTAATAGTAATATGCGATGAGTGGTTTAAAGCCTTATTTGCATAATCCAAAAATGGCTGCCTTTGGTTGAATTTTGAAATGAGATATGTTGAAATGTCATTCTGTGTAATACTTATTATAAAGAAAACGATCATTATTAAGTTGCCATTAAAACAAGGGACACAATGGCCAAATATCAGACATAACACTTAAGGGACCAAGGGGGGTTTCCAGGGACCCTCAAATGGTTTTCGCGCTGGTCACTTTACGCGTGGGAAAAGGACGTGTAGTTTGCAACCACCCGGTAAAAAAATACAGGATTCCTAACCTGCCAAGTTTTGTGTTAAATCTATGAAATTGGGTTTCTAGACGTAGGTATCAACATGAAATAAGTTTCAAAACAAGTTTGAGTAAGTGCAAGCTCATTTGAATTTTCCGTCTTTTTGGCCCATTTTTCGCGGGTTTGAAATACAATGGTTGCCCCTAATTGCAACCCAAATAAACAAATGTCATTTTTTATTTGCTGATTTGGGGTTGTCTTAGGCCCCTTCACATGTGGTATAAATTTCGCCCAAAAATTCCCTCCGGGGAAGTGGTTTCATTAGGGGTCACGGCACTAACAGGGATGAAAACCCCTTGGTCACTTAAGTGATTAATGAAATAGCCCCTTACTGAAAAACACTTCAACAATTATGAAAAACAATTTGGGGGTTTACATTTTGTAAAAAAGGGAAAAGGAAAAATATTCTTTTCTTTGTTACACTTTTCAACCAAGGATGCTGACATTAGCCTACCCCAGTAGGAGACACAAGGGCTTCATTGCAAAAAGTAACAGGACTTGCTGAAATCTCTTCTGACGCAGCATAAAGAAGGTGAAAGTTCACTAGCTCTTTCACTGTCTATAAGATCCATGCAAAGTTTTCATGCTGTTAATAAGTTCCTGCTGCTCTAATTATTAATACCCTCGCGAATGTCGACTGCTACTCTTGTCCATTTTTTTTTCAGAACGGTTTGAAGAAAGAACGCAGGACTTTATATTTAATGATGTGCTACACCAGGAACGTGATGGTGGACTAAGTTGTGATTATGAGGTAAAAACACATAGGTGATTACAAGCTGATTTAATTTATCACTGTGGCAATATTAAAGGCACCGCCCCCCCTTAATGAGACTAAAATCCGAAAAGGCATTTTTTGACGGAAAGGGACAACTTCTATCTTACCAAATGCCCCAATTAGTGAAAAATATTATTGCTGGTCTAAATTTTAAGCAAATTTGTCAAAGGAGACTGTCAAATTCCGAAAAATGATATAGAAGTGATTTTTTTGTCAAAAAACGTTTTCATTGCTCTTGGCTAGAACATGATCGGGCAATAATAACCACCAGAGGTAATTTGTTAAAGGAATATAATTTTTGAAAGAGGATACAAAATGTGCCTATCCCAACGATGTTGGTAAATACCATTTACGATGGCGCTGAGTCTACCTCTAAACTCTGCTTCCCTTATGTAATTGGGTTATCCTGCACCAAAACATTAACTCTCCACCTAAAATTACTCCCTCAACATTAATTGAAAAACACTATCGGTATAGGTGGAAAAATGGAACAGAGATAAGCAATAAGCTAAGACCTTTAAAACGTTATGTTTCCTTGAATAGGACATTAAGGAAACTACACCACATGCCCACAGAATTTTAAGCAATGTCGCAAACTATTTTTGTATTTTTTAATTTTGAAAATTAATACATATATATTTAAGCTTTATATGTAAAAATGCTATGAGGGAAATTGACAAACCCGTGTGGTTATATTTTTCCAACAACGCTCTAATTCTTACGGTATGAGTAATATGTCAAATCACTTCATTTTTTAACCATCGTCTAAACCAGGGTTTTTTTCACCCCTCGAAGTGAAAAGAAAATGTGTGAATGTGTCGCAAATGATTTAGGTGACCGTTTTAATCCTTTGTGCACATTTTAGTGAAAAAAAATTTCGGGACCCACCACATTAACCGGGGGAAAGGGTAAGCGCCAAAGGTGAGGGTGGTTGGGAAGCCTCCTATACTTAACAATGTAAGTTGTACACCCCCAATTAATATTTGCTATTAAACATAAGTTTTCAGGTTCATCTGAACAAAAGCTTCATTTTTAATCAAGTTAAATTGTGTCTTGCTTTCTATTTAAGCCTAAAAAATTAAAAAATTTCCCTAAACCATTGTACACAAATGATTCGCCAAATTTTGCAAGGGCGCTCTGTGCATCAATTATGATGTTCATATAAGCCAGGGCGGAATTTTGGTACTTATTTTGGTATCAATGGATTAGAGAAGATCAATAGCTATATGCACAAAACTCAAGTTCAAAGGGGTCTCTGTGGAAACTATCTGGGGTTACATCAATCCCCCGCTGGTTAGATGGGGTACAAAAATAGCCTGATTTTAAAAAGCAATACCGGAAATTTATTTGATGTTTGCTATGTAGATTAAAGGGCCATGGCCCCGATTGCAATAAGCATTATCCCAGATCTTACCAGAAGTGGTCAAACGTTTGATATCTGAAGAAAGCCTATATTTTTCTCAATTTACCCTGTGAATTTAGGATAAAGGATGTTCTGGTTTTGATGTTATGAGCGCAAAATGCGCCCCATTTTGGTCTAGCAATATTAATTTTAACACAGTACCCTATGGGATTAAAAAAAGGACAGTAATACTATCGCATCAAAATAGCTTGAAATATCGGGTGCGTCATTACAGGTGGGGTTTTGGGCTGAAGCCATTCTATCAAGATAAAAAATGTATTACTAAAAATCGGGGCAGGCATCAATTTATTTTAAAGCACAAACGCCAAGCAAATGGCATGAAAATCAATCAGAACTGTTATGTTCATTTGTTATTGTTTAGTTTTACAATATTGTGCCATAATATTAATTTGGAAAGTTGCACAAACCTTAGGACGTATCATTTTTGCCTTTGGCTTGGATTGCGTGTATTAGAAATGAGTTAGTTAAAGTTGCCTTATTAAGTACTGTAATTATGTGTTTACACAATATTAGACTTCTTTGTGTCTCAGGACAAAAATAGCCATCCAAATGGCGGTCATTTTTGGATTTATTGCAAATTAAGCCTGAATCAAATGTCTACTGTTATTAGTATGTTATAAATTGTGTTCAAAGACTTGAAAACATGGGTAGAGACAGTTGAATTATTCTGCTACGAGTTTCAGAACTCAAGATATTAACATAACATCCATCAAAAATGGCGGCCATTTTGAATTTATGCAAATTAGGCAGATTTCTGCAAATCGGATTTCCTCGGACTTTTAGTAATCATTAAGGTACCTTAAGCAAATGCATGTGCCAAAAAAAAAGCAATTTGTTCCAGGTCAAACATCAATTTTCTTGGACTATATCTGAGGTCACAGTATTAGTACCTTTGTGGCACACAGTTTAGAATCTGAGGCCACAGTTTAGTAATCTGCGACCACGTTAGTATCTGAGGCAAAGTTTAGTAATCTGGGCCACAGTTTAGTAATATATGGCCAAAGTTTAGTAATCTGAGGGCACAGTTTAGTAATCGTGCCCACAGTTTTAGTAACCTGTGCAGTTTAGTAATCCGTGGCCACAGTTTAGTAATTGTCGTCAACAGTTTAGTAATCTGTGACCACAGTTTAGTAATTCTGTGGCCACAGTGTACAATCTTGTGGACCACAGTTTAGTAATCCGTGGCCAAAGCAGTTTTAGTACATCTGAGGGGCCACGGTTTAGTAATATGAGGCCCACAGTTAGTAATATTATGGCCACAGGTTAGGTAATCTAAGGCACAGTTAGTAATTGAAGCAAAGTTTAGTAATCTGTGGCAACAGAAATTTAGTATTGCTGGTCACAGTTTAATAACTAAATGTTCACTTCATGGTCATGAGTGGTTTTGTGCAGATTGGAAAGTGGTCGGCAATGAGTCTGCTCCAAGCGGAGAGAAAATGCAAGGCCAATGGACATGTTGAATCGGCGACTAACACGGCGACTACAGAAGATAAAGTCGACGGACTTCAAGTTCTTGACAGAAAAAACTTGTGCTGTCGTGGTGTAAGGTCTGCGACTGATTGAGAAATGAAACAATTGACATGGAGATTGAGCATCTCTTGTCCTGTCATAATTTAACAAGACTGCAGCCAGATTTGGAAAAAAATGTGGTCTTGTGTAGTTGGGAAGAGGTTGGGTCGCGTCGCGGGTTGTCTTCATGTGAAGGGACCTTTCTGGGGTCAACAATCGGCGACCAATCGACGAGTCGTATTGACAGCGGAAATGTCAAACTTGTGCCGTCCTTAAGGTCGGCGACAAATCGGGGACTGAACAAGTGGCGTAGCCAATTAAACATGCTGGATTTGTTGATTCAATGTTGCTGTCGCCTACTGCTCGGTGTTTCAGCATCCTTGTCTCGTTGACGACGGGGATACTCGCAGACTAATAATCCAATGTTTGAACAAGACTGATAGCCGATTTTGAAAAAAAATGGGTTTGTGTAGTCGGGAAGTGTTGGGCGGGAGCTGTCTTCTGGGTGATATACCTTAGTAATCTGTGACCACCCAGTTTAGTAATCCGTGGCCACAGTTAGTAATCTGTGGTCACAGTTTAGAAGCTGTCGGCCACAGTTTTAGTAATCTGAAGCCACAGTTTAGTAATCTGTGGCAACAGTTTGCAATCTGTCACCACAGATTACTAAACTAAACGTTCACCTTATGGTCATGTGGTGGGCGATTGACTATTGCGTGATATGGCGATATTGCGCACGATATGGCAAAAAGCCAAAATGACGAAGATTGGGCAAATGTACAGATACCGTGCTGCGCAATGAAATTTCATACGTCAGCATTTCATTAAAATTGTCCACATAGGCAGCGGATGTTTGGGTTACTTTAGATCTTTGGCGCTGATAGAAAACCCTAATATATTTGGATGGTAACGAAGAAGAGCGGGCTGAATTGACGTTTATACAAGTGTCCATGGGAAAAAATCACCATTGAAAGTACTACCATAAAGCAGTGAGTCGCATATAAGCAGTAAGTAGCTAGGAGCTTTTCATACCTGAGGATTTTCCAGTGAAGTAGAGAGATTTAGCCGCCCAGGAAAGGACATCGAATGGCGTCTTCACCTACAATTCCTCAACATTTGAGCCTGAGCATTCACACGTTTGCGAGAATACCACTAATTTGTTATAAGAGCTGCGTTGTCCTCGAAATTTAGACCGATAACTGGTTCGATTCGGCGCCCCCTCATGACATTGGTATTGGAATCCCACTGGGTTGGGAATATGAGGGTTTCCCAATTGTAACCAATTGTGGGTTATGCTTGGGTAACTGATGGGCATCCTACGGGTCTGTTATTAGTTTTTAAGGGAATTGTGAAGACGTTTGTGAATCATAATACTGCACCCCATTGGTACCCATCTGAATCCCAATTAGATTGCCAACGAATGACCCATTTCAATCCCAACGACAAAACAAGGCGGGTCCCAGATCGGCCCAAGACCAAAAAGGACCCCAAAGGCAAGTTAGGGAACCGTTGTTTAGACGGCGCCGCGTCGGCCCTCCCATAGCTACGCCACTGGGTTTACTAATTTAACAAAATTTTTGGTACATTGTATTTGTTGCCAAGCGTTTGTTGAATTATGTTTTACTTTGATTTCAATTTACTGGATTAATTAAATTTGGCCAATGTTCCACTGATATTGAGTGGGAGGTTGGGATTTTTCAGAAAGATTCCCCCCCCAATATTACCGCATACAGTTTCTGAATTTGGCATGGGAATTCTCATTATAAAAATAAACAAGATTTTTCAAGAACTTTTCTTGCAAAAAACTGCCAAAAGATGACAGTGAAATATTAAATTCCCAATGCAAATCCAAACATTTTGGAAATTTAGCCGATGATGATGATCCCTAGAGTCATAAAATTCTCATGACGTTCTTAAAATGTGTGGGATTCATTTCCAAATAAAAAATTGGAGTTATTGGACTACAAAGTAAAAGATCGATGACAATGGGAATTCCCATGAATTTCATTGAAATTTAAGATATATCCATTTTCCTTTCAAATATTTTGTATCTTCAACCTAAAAAATGGCAATGGGAAATCCCATAACATTTGTCATTAATTAATCAAATTAATGATATTCATTTCATTTTTTGTTTTGCAAATTAGGCCTTCTTTTAAATTAAATTTTATTATAAATATATTTTCGCGGATATGTGCAGCCGTGCATACGGGGCGATTAATGGGCCGGTTCAACATTAAAACCGTTTATAGTGATTTCAAATTACGTGAGAGTTTGGCATATTTCAGACAGGAATGGATATATGTTGTTGATTTAATCCATGGCCAGGTGAGGTTATGCCTGTTGACATTAGAAAACAGTTGTTATCATTGTTAAAGTTGACTGCACAGAATCGATATGGATAATGATGATGCAGTCTTACATATTGTTTGTAATGATTTAAAAGACCAATGCCATGGTTGGCCGAGGATTCAAGGAACTATTAATCCGCATTTCGCCAATCTCTTTAATGGTTAGATGATCAAATATAAAAGCTTAGTTGCGTTATGTGTGATAATTGTAGTGAATAAGAATGTATTTTGTCTCCTCTCTGTGATACGGAAAATATTTTGCAGTGTCAAAGGTAAGTTGTGTTCAAATAACAATGTTGATTAAATAATAAAACTTATGTTTTCATCCTGATACTTCCATTGAAACACCCGGTTGAATCTTTGAAGTAGGACTTGAATCAAATAGACCGTAGTCAAAGGCAAGACATGTGGGGGACAAAGATAGACGCACGGTTCCACACCGGACACTACAATACATCACCTGTCAATTGATCCCTGTGCAATCGTAAACATGATCGATTGACAGCTTAATGGTTTGTAGTCTGGAATGTATGCATCTTATCCAACAACATGGCTTCGTGGCTGAGTCATATTGATACGGTTCTATACAATCTTCCTCCCAGGCATAGATATATTTCTGTACATTGATATCAGTACCCGTAAACTTTTATACCTGTGTCCATTAATATAAAATCCCTTACATCTCACGTGAATGGACGGAACCTACAACTTTTAATGGGTCCACTCATTTTGAAATCTATCTATTATAATTATAATAACGCTATTGATGTGGACACAACAGAGAGAGCATATTAAAATATGTGTTTCGGGGTGGCAGACCACTTGCCTGAAAATTTCATTAGAATGATTAGAAAACAATATTCCATAGAGGTATCCCAATGGAGGGCTGAGCTTTCGATACTTAACGATGCCATCAGAGCAAAACTAAAACAGTTGTGTATAAAATGAAATAACCAGTTGGATAAAAATGCATCTCATCAAAAATATGAGGGTATTAGAAATATTCCAACAAGACTGTGTTGAAAGTAAACCGACAGTATTTTACTCCAACAAGTGAACAAATTCATCTGAGTTGACAATATTTAAAGGATGTGTGACCATTTTTTTGGTTAAAACATTGCAAAAAGTGAAAAAAAAAAAGAATTATTAAAAAAAATACTTACGATTATTCAATCTCAAGATATATACCCGCAATTCTCTGAATGCAAATTCTGATCATGACATTCATTGCATTAACAGTGCTCAGAAAGAGCTATGTTCTGCTTGAGTAGGTGTCAACTCTTTGTAGTCCATCTTTCCATTTCATAAAGATTATCTGGAGGTGAACAACAACGTTTGATTCAATATGGCCACAAAGAAAAATCAAGCGGCGTGAAATAAGGAAAATTGGTGGCATTACTGGGTGGTTAATGCAAGGACACGACTTGCTGACAGTTCTGCAAGACATCTTGTCACAATCTTAGCTAATTTCTTCCCGTGCGGAGAGGCACCATCCTGTGCTTACCAAAAGTTTTTTTGCTGGTGAAACAGGCTGTCCATTATCTAACGTGCGAAAACGGGGAGCCAGGTTCTGTTCCAATGAATGGCTCCAAGATGTTTCTTCTGCAAAATAATTGTCTAATGATTATTCCTGTGGGCCCTTGGTACATACTCTTGTATATTGTGGTATTACACAGAACGGTTTAAAAAAAGCAAAATCAGCTTCATCCCCAATTGTCGGTCTTCAATAAAAGTGAAGGAGGGTCGTTTTTGAGCCACTGGCAGGCAGACAGAACGGGATAGTCTTGGGGAGTCAGGATTCAATCGATAGGGTGGAATGAAGATTTTAAACGTGTTCTCGTAAAGTGTAGACGAAATTGCCAATCCATTTCGATGGCAAGCTAACTTTCGACCTCTTACTTATTTGCTTGCAGTTCGGGACGACAACATCGTTCCTTGTTCAGATAAGACTTATTAGTTAGAATAACAAAAATATTATTATTAATGGATGATAATATATATAATTTTGTCGGCCGGGCTCCTGCTTGTAACTGGCTTTGCTATAGATTCGGCCTCTGTTAACAATTGGGAAATACCGCTACCGAAAGCAATTTTTTATGCATGGTATCGTAGCTCGCGGGCCCTTATGTATTTATAAATTATAAAAAAGGAGGTAAACTATTATAGTGTTAAGAATATGTGGTTCAATTGCTATGCACTTCAAGAAATTTATGAGAAAAATCAAGTGTGGAAACAACAATTCAATATATTTTTCCCTAATCGTTCTAGAAGATGTTATGCTCATTTTGACACCATGGTTTTGGTATGTGAAACTTGTGTATATATAGATAATGTCAACCTATTTAGTTCTAGATAATAATGACGAAGCCGAGAGAACGACTTCCAGGCTTCATGTATTGTAGGCTGAATGTATGCATTTGTCCCCAACATGTTGGTGGCTGACGTCATATATGAATACGGTCTATACAATCTCATCCAGGCAGAGCTATATTTCTGTAACATTGATTATTCAGTAAGTAAAACTTTTTGTACCGTGTCCATTAAAATAAATCCTCTACCTCTCCGGTGAATGGACGGACCTACAACTTTAATGAGGTTCACTCATTTTGAAATTCTATTATAATTATATACGCACTTCATTGACACACAGGAGATATAAAATATGTGTGGTGGTGGCAGACCAACTGCCGAAATATTTCTAGCAGGAGTAGAAAAACAATCTCATAGATGTACCAAATTGGGGGCTGAGCTTTCGATACTTTAACGCATGCCTCAGAGCAAAACTACCGTGTGTATCAAAAATGAGTAACCAGTTGGAAAAATAATCTCATTCAAAAGTATGAGGTATTAGATCAACAAGATGTAGTGAAGTGAACCGACATATTTTACTCCAACAAGTGCAAAAAGCATTGAAGTTGACAATTATTAAAGACTGGGTGGACAATTTTTCTGGTAAAACTGCAAAAAGTGAAAAACAAAGAATTATTAAAAAAAATATTACGATTATTCAAATCTCAGATAGACCGCAATTTCTCTGAATGCAAAATAACCTGTCATGACTCATTGCATTAACAGGGCTCAGACAAGAGCTCTGTTCTGCTTGAGTGTGTCAACTATTGGTAGTCCATCTTTCCATTTCATCAAGATTATCTGGAGGTGACAAAACCGTTTGATTTACAAATGGCCCACAAGAAAATCAGAGGCGTAATATCAGGAAACCTTGGTGGAATTCCACCTGGTGGTTCAATGCAATGACACGATTGCTGAACAGTTCTGCAAGACATCTTGTCACAATCTTAGCTAATTTTCTTCCGTGCGGAGAGGCACCATCCTGTGCTTACCAAGTTTGCTGAAACAGTCTGTCCATTTATCTACTGCGAAAACGGGGAGGCAAGGTTCTGGTCACTGAATGGTCCAATGAGTGTTCTTCGCAAAATATTGTCTAATGAGTATTCCTGTGGCCCTTGGTACATACTCTTGTATATTGTGATATACACAGAACGGTTTAAAGGGCAAAATCGCTTATCCCAATTTAGGTCTTCCATCAAGTGAGACCGTTTTGAGCCACTGGACCAAGGCAGAACGTGGATAGTCCGTGGGAGTAATCTTAGGGTGGAAGTGAAGAATTTAAACGTGTCTGTTGAAAGTGGTAGACGGAATTGCCAATCCATTTCGATGGCAGCTAACTCTTCGACCTCTTACTTTCTTTGCTTTGCAGTTCGGGGACGACAACATCGTTTCCTTGTTCAGATATAGACTTATTTAGTTTAGAATAACCAAAAATTAGTATTATTAATGGATGATAATATATAAATTTTTCGGGGGTGCTTGTAAACTGGATTGGACTATAGATTAGGGCTCTTATTAACAATTGGAAAATACCGCTACCGAAAGCAACTTTTTATTGAATGTATCAGTAGCTCGAGTACATTGAGGTATTTGATATTATAAAAAAAAGAGGTAATATAATAGTGTTAAGAATATTGGTTCAATCTGCTATGACTAAGAACTTTAGAGAAAAATTCAAGTGTGGAAACAACAATTCATATTTGTTTCATAATAGTTTACTAGAAGATGTTATGATCATTTTGACACCATGGTTTTGGTATGTGAGAAATTGTGTAATTATAGATAATGTCACCTATTTAGTTTGGAGATAATATGACGTTGTTGAATAGGGTCTGGCGGTGTATTGTGTATATTTTTACTATTCTACCCCGTTCTATACTTTATATGTTAAAATCTCAGCGGAGAAATGAGGC
>JAMKCH010061094.1:0-73532 GCA_023653785.1 Ophioderma brevispina
TTTACTTTGATTCTCTTAGGTGTCATGTTGCTTTTTGATCACAACAGATATGCTCTTTCAATAGCACTAAATCAGTCATTGTTTGGGTCTTCAATGAGGGTTTATACTTTATTTACACATGAACCTCCTCCTTACCTCCTTGACTTTTGCTCTTCTGACCTCAACCATGACTCGGTTGACATTGGGCCATCCCACAAGATCCTTTTCTGTCTCCGGACTAAGGTCATTCATATATTCAACAGAACATATGGGCCATTCTACCTTTATCCCACCACAAGAACATCTGATAACTCTCCAAACTGACTGAAATAACGTCCCCAGCTCATTCTGTAAGGGGTTTCACTCTAGCAACGTGGTACCTCAGATAAGGTAAAACATTTGCCTGACGTGGAAAAAATAGAGAGCACAAATGTGGCTACACACACAAAATCTTTCAGCATGTACAAAAGCAGTTAGGCTCTCCAAAAACACAATGAGTTAGTAAATGCTCACTTCCCTTTGGCTCAGTTCCGGGTACCTTCCATTCACCATGTATTTAGAAAATAACACCCCTGGTTTTTGGGGATAATAATCGAGGGTTGACAAACGTAACTCACTTTTTGGCGATTTTGAGGGTTGGTACAAAAACAAATCTTAACACCGACAGATTCTGAAAAAACCTTAAAGCCTCTAAACTAGTTATTCCTTTGGCCTATAAAGCAAAATAACACTTCACCACATCTCAATGGTGCACACTATGTTTACTAACAGAAAGCTTAACTCTGAGTTACGACTTCTGATGGAACTGTATTTGGCCAAACAATGAGTTGAGGCTTAAGCTTTGCCACAATGGCCAGAATTGCAAAAGCTTTTTAGCTCCCTATCCAATTATATGGATGATTTCTTTTAAAACCTTCCAAAGGGATGACATGCTTAAAATCTGATGAAAATAATGTGTCAACATAGGCATGCTTGAGATGTTGTATGTAACTCACAGATGACCGTTTTCCGTTACCGTCAGAACGACGTAACTCAGCACTTAAAAGAAATATTAAAGAATTTCTTTAATTCTGCTGTTCAGAATTAAAAATTTTCTTTGTTTACTAAAGGTTATATAAGTTTGCTTACAGTACTATTTACTATCTATAGTAGCTTTATGAGATTCTACATTTTGAGTAATGAATAGATTTGCTAGTGCGAAAATATTAAACATCACATTTCAAAAGCAGTTTAATTTTTGAGTTAAGGCTTTTTCTGATTGTCAACCCTCGATAGATACCCAGATCACACCAAGTCAGGTTACATTGTCATTTGTATGTACAAGGACAATATACTAAACTGTGTCTTGGTGGATGAGTATATTGTATCTCATGGTGATAAGTCTGTGAACTCAGCACCAAACTACAGTAGGGGTAAGAGGGTCAACGCATTCATGTACAAACCCACATGCATACACACATAGGGTTCAAAGGAATGATACAATGATTGCTGAATAAATACAAAATCACGAATTAAAGGTTATTACTCACCCAGATGTGGCATATCAGCACCAAACTTTCCGTATTTGACCTCTAAATAGTTTTTTATGAAAGTTTAAAAGCTGTCAGAGATACAGTATATATATATATCCGAGTGATGAGATGGTCAATGGCTTAACGGGTCATTGATTGACTTCATTTGTGGATTGCAGTTAGCTCTGTGAGCACTGAATGATGATGAGAACACAACGTTTCGAAAACGTGGGTAATGTCTGCAGATTGAGTATTACGATCCTTTCATGCTGTTGCCACAGGTTGCAGTATGTTCAGTGAGCACTCTTCTGCTTTATACAAAATGTAATAATGGTTAATGTAGCTTGATGTTTTATCAAGAAGCATATACTTAAGCATTTTGCATAGCTCACTCATTGAGTTTTGAGCACTCTGGTATTTATAACCCATGTGCAGCGTGATGAGACGGGTCAATGGCGGAACACTCTCGCAGATTTGGTGACGCCCCCTCAATTAAGTTTGGTTTGAATAAGCACAATACCTTGGGTCAATCTGTGTGGGCACATTATTTTCAGAACTTGACTGGAGGAGAGCAGGGAGGGTGGAAAGAAAGTTTTATCTATGAACAGCAATTTAAGCCTCTATCTCTTGCATAGGTGCAATATTTAAGAAGTGTTCCAAGACTTATGAAAAAGATTGTAGAACTAAAAAACAGTCCCTAATATGCTTAATTCCAACATTTAGAAATGAATTGGATTTTTAGTTTTCATGCTTTAAACATTTATGTACAGTATAACAGTGCCATAGGATACCGTGTGTAACAAAAAATTCTGAATCCGGAATTTTATAATGAAGTTTTGATTTTCTATATGAAGGACTTCGATTTGAGCTTATTTTTTTTCACACAGTGATTACTATATGGACAAGCATTATGCACATGCAAAAAACACTATTTGTTTGAAAATTGATGGTGCCCTCCTTAGGAATCTCTGAGTCAGCCTTTAACTACTAAACTGCTCAATCCCAAAGTCTGAGATAAATCAGATCTTTCATTTTTAAGCAGTAAACCCGCATGTGCAGTAGAGCAGCACCACAGAATACTGTGTATAATACATGGATCTGGATTTTTAGTACAAAGTTGTGATTTTCTATATGAAGGACATCGATTTGAGCTTGGCTTGATTTCCCATGTGCTAAAACTTCTGAAATATACATTTTTGTTGTATAACAGAGCAGATTAAAGGTGCAACAGGAGATTTCAAGTCATCCATATTTTCTGTGATATGTAATGATTTCATATAGATTAGACACTCAATAGATTCCCTACCATTTATTTGTTTACAGAAATAGCTTGAATTGAAAACAAAAGCTGATTTGTATATATGCTTATATTTCAATAGAAAACATAGGATGAATTTCCTATTTGCTCCTATACAAAATTAAAAATTTCACAATTTTTGTACCAAAAAAACATTTCTCAGCTTAATCCTTTTCAGAATGGGGATATTTTTGATAGAGAGCTTCAGACCAGTGCAAAAATCAGAACTTTCACATTTTTAGGGACATCTGTTATTTGAAATCTCTCACTGCACCTTTAAGGGAATAAGATAATTTCATAACATAAAGCAATCTTCACATGTCCTGCTAAGCATTTGAATGCAGCACAAAAGAAATCAATGTGTTAATCCAGTTCAAGCCCTCATTATGCATAGCACTGGTTGGTGTGCAATTTAACCTTTAAAGGGATTAGCAGCGATTTGCTAATCCGAAACATCGAAAAAAAAATCAAAATTCATATTTTTATAATTTTTTTACTGGCATGGGTATGCGAACATAACCTGCAAGTGGTTGGCTTGAAATCCATGTATTAAAGAAAAGGCAGTACTTTTTATCTGATTCTGTAATTTCTAAACGTGCATTTCAAAATTCCAACTTGTGATCATAAAAGCCTTTCCCGGTGAATATCACAGATTTTCAGTGAGATATTGTGCACCATGATCAATGCAGTTTGATCTTAAACACAAACATTATTGATATTTGTTTATTCTGTACTGGTGTAAACCACAATCAGCTGTTTAGTGAAGATTTTGAGACGCCATCGCTGTATGTCTATTTGCGGGAGACGGTATGACACATTTCCTCAAATACTGCATTTTTTTCACTATTTGGTGGTTTGTGTGTACATTAAAGCAGTTATATGGAATAGTAGACACTTATCACTGATTTTTAAGTTAAAAAATGTATTTCCACATTTTTTTCGATTCTCTCGCATTTTCGCTGCTAATCCCTTTAAAATATCTTGATCGCATTCCAAAAATTAAACATTCTGGTGAAACCTAATTAAGCAGGAATTTTGTAAATTCTCTTAAGGTTTCTTCATGTAGTAAATTTGTAGTATAATGAGCACAGTAAAAATAGGCTACTCTAAAGTTCTGGATAAAGACTTATTACAAATTGTTATTTTCTATACAAAGGATTTCAATTTGAACATAGCCATTCACATGGTGATTAGTATGTGGACAAGCATTATGTGTATGCACAAAAACATGGTTTGTTAAAAATTGAGGCCAGCATCTGCTGGAAATTACTGAGTCAAGTCTTTAAAAGGCACTAACAGTGACTTGCTAAATCAGAAAATAAAAAAAATCATCAAAAATCAGATTTCTGCATGTCTGTAACAAGTACAGGTACTCTAACATATCCTGCAAATGATAAGGCCAGAAGCAACCTAATAAGGACACAAGCCGATATATTAATCATTACTGTCCGTACAGACACTTACTATAACACGTAACTGAATGGTGAGCCATCTTTTTGAACACTGCCGTTTTCTTCCTTTTCTGTTAATTCTTCATTTGGAAAAACTTAGGAGAATTATAAAGACTTATCCTTCACTTTTAGGCTATTCCTGCAGATTTCAAATATTTGGACTCTTTCGGATGAATCACTGATACAGTTGGAGTGATAATTTCTTGGCCAAGTTACTAGCTACGGCTGCTTCCCCGCCAAAACGGCGCACCGCTGGGTTGCACGTAGACGCAGGTCACACACCAAGCAATGCGCGCGTACGCCATGGCCAAGAAATTATTACTTAAACTATAGTGTCTTTAATTGTAGTTGCATTGAATAAAGAGTATTCTTTACAAACAGTGCAATGATTAGAAGCAATTAAAAAAAAGAGCGTGCAGAATAATCCTGGGGAGGCAGTTTTATTAAGTGACAATGACGCTCTGAAATTTGTAAGCTTGACACTCTCTTCTGTAGGAGGGAGGGCCATTGTCGGAGTTTGACGAAGGGGTTCCCAATTGACGTACCTGATCGACTTCATCCCCCTATAGGGAGAGTGTCATGGTCGTGTGCTTCGGACAGTAAAAGATCTCTCACTTCCAGCTAGAATGAGAGCGTTTCAAAAAGAGTCGGCTATTTTATTCATTAACTTAATAATAATTTACTAACAATTTAATGCGTCCTAAGGGTTTTCTGCATCTATTAATGTTTGCAATTTTATGTTTTATGAAAAATCATGAAGTAAATAAGCCGGTGTGCGGAATCTTAGAAATTTTTAATTTTAATAATTGATTTAATTTAGTGGTGTGTTAAATTTTAGCGGAATAATTAATTTTGATTCTTATGGTATTTTTATGCTTGTTTTTAGTATATGGCGATTGTGCAATTTTAATGTTTTCAAATGTCTTTTTTATTGTATTTATTTTTATGTGTAATTTTGTCAGAAAATTGGCTTGGGCCACGCGTGGCAATATAATAAATTAAATCAAATCAAATCAAAATCAAACATTCTGTACTGTCATCCCCAACTTACCTGCATAGGGTGGTGGTGGTGGTGGTGGTTTTGAATACTGTGGGTGGAGGGAATGTGGAGGGGGTGGTGGTGGCTGCAGTCTGAAACTCAGTGGAGTATCTGAATCTGGGGGTTGATATAGCTGCATTAAATGAAGAAATAATGTACAAAAAGTTCCATTGCAAAATATGTTAAGCCCATAAATAAAGTACACTTCTGAAACAGTTTTTGCTTTTGCTTAATATTTTTTTGCGGCTAAACATAATTACTGGTGTTGTTTAGGGATGACTGGTATTACGTTATGAAAGCAAAGGATGGACGTAGTTTACAGTTTGAACTTTGTTATTACGTGTTTGTTTCTAAATATAGTGGGACAATGGCGGACTACAAAAAAATAACCACTTCCAGACTCTTCCTGATGACCACTGTTGTTCTATGCTTTATGGTTAAGGCCGATTCAGAGATTTGAAATGAAAAGTTATGTTGTGTAGTAATTAAAAAGAGTCATCAAGAACTAAGATCGTATTCACCTAAAGTGTTAATTCCGAAGTTAGAGATCAATCGGGATTTTTCGTTTTCTTCATGCAGTAAGCATTTACGCACAGTTTAACCAGTGCCATAGGATATCGAGGTATAAAATAAACTTCCGGATCCGGATATTTACAACAGTTGTGATTTACCATATGAAAGACATCGATTTGACGCTTAAGTTTATTTCACACAGTAATAAGATAGGAAAGAATATGGTATATGCAAAAACAAGATTTTTTTGAAAAGTGAGTGCGCCTCATCAGAAAATCTCTGAGTGGCCTTTCAACCCATTTGACAATGCGTGGTGGTATCACATCACTTATGCGCTCTGCCGGCAGACGCCGTCTTTTGTTAATCCCGGGGTATATGAAATAAAATAATGCATGCGAATCTTTTTATCCCTTTTGTTTTGAACCTGAAAGGATATTTTTAAACGAGTGTTGAAAGTTGAAGAAGGTATGCTGTAATCTACATAATGCATAGTGTCCAAGGTAGGGTCACTGATCAGGTCAATCAATCACCAATGAGGCACGGGCATTGAAAGATAACCAATGCATGCGAAAAGTTCATGGATAAAAAATACTACTTCCCCGTGATGGGGGAAATAGTAACTTCTTATGGGAACTGTTTTCCCACCTGTAAAATTTTGTGGGAATCCAGTCCAAAAATCATTTTAGACATATGAATATAGATCCCCAATCAAATGAGAGACATTATTTTTATGTGTTATATAAAAAACTGAGTGTAACCTACGCTTGCTTTGGTTCACAACATTAACTGTATTCCTCTGATGTATGTGCCCCAAGCACATTCATCTGGGTGTAGTCAATAAACCAGTCAATCAAGGAATAATATAATTTGAGGATTGTTTGCTCAAACGCACCAATGGTCCCAAATTGAAAGAAATAGGGACCGCCACTTTCCTGCATCAATCCTTTTATACCATAAAGCATGGTATTAGATTTTCCTGTAGGTACCTGAGGGGATGAAAATCGAAAACACTTCGTAAACAAACTATATGTGATACTTTAGATGCCTAGAGGATCAGCCAATTAGTCCGGTATCATCCTGATAAAGTCCCAAAATACGGAATAAAGAAATCATTTTATATAAAGGCCATTCATACTTTACTGCACTGCAATTTAGGAGGAAGAGAAGGTGGAGAAAACCATCTAGTGACTCAAAACAGCCCGGCCAGCGCAATGCCAATTTGGAACTGGTTACAATGCAGTGTTGACAGTCAGAGATGATTTTCATCCACTTTCACTGCACCGTTGATTAGTATGATATGAACGTAAGGAAGATATTATTTATTTCTGGTCTGTAAATTAACACCTACAGCAGCACCCCCCCAAGGGTCCAAAGTTGGCACCAATGAAGCACCAGCCCGAAATGCTGCATTTTGGCAAAAATCTAAGGTTCAAAGACAACGGATTTAAATGTTTTCATGCGTTCAGACAAGGGTCCAAACTTATCTGCATACCATAGTCTTGATTTTTTTTTTGAGGGGGGGGGGGGGGGGGCGGGAGGTGGAGGGGGAGGGGAGGGGGGATAATTAAGATTTCTAAGTTGATTCCGAATCTCTTTTTAATAACATACAAAAACAGTCCTAATTGGGATTATTTTATTTAATTCATACTATAGTGTCCATCATAATTGATAAAACAAGAGACATGCAGCGTGCATAGAAATTAAAGGGCCATTCCTACGAAAAATAAAAAAAATAATGCTCACTTTGACAATATAACTTGTACAGAGAGCGACCTGGTTGTCAAACGACCTGTCTGTTTACACACTTGGTGTTGACACCATGAGAAAGAATTCAAGATTTCTCTAAGGGGTTTTTTTTCTTAAATGGGCTGGTATATTTCATTTGTAATTTATGCTCCTGCTGTGGAAGACTCAACCCTAACCCCTTCCCTGTTTCTAGCCTAAGTTGTTGTGTGGGGTCCCAGGAGATGGGAAGGAATATAAACTAGGGAGAAATACCACGAGAAGGGTTGGACGTCTGCCGCTCCAATCACGCCTTTGGTATGCCACGTCTACGGAACCTTGGGCCTGGGCAAAGTAGTTCTGGCTATATTTGTATTCGCTTGATGACGACTCCACTCCCCAGGCTTTAGTGTTTTATACCCTATGAGAGCATTGGGGTTAATAAAAGTTAATAATAAAAGAGTGAGTGATTTCTAAATGTAATTATTCAAGAACAAGTCCATTTGTAATTCAACATCTGGGGAAGTCCGCCTAAATCTTCCAGAGGCCGGGCGAGTCATTTGGAATTCAACACCTTGTGAAAGTTCCACCGAAATCTTCCATGAGGGGAGGGGCTAGACCATTTGTATTCAGTACACCCGTGTGGAAGGAACTCCACCTAAATTCCATTGAGGCTGGGGAAGTCCATTTAGAATTCATACATCCTTATGGAAGACTTCACCTAAAAGCATTCCATGAGGCTGGTTAGTCCATTTATAATTCATAACCATTGTGGAAGACATCACCTAAATTTACATGAGGGTGGGCTAGTCCATATGTGCACACCATTATGAAAGTTGTTTGGGCTTCACAGGTTCTTCAAATTGCTTTCTTGTTGGATTAAACCATAAGTGGTGGAATTACATGACATATTACTTGAAGTATTAAGACATTATCAGAAACTACCAAGATGGAAATTAATCGGCAGTTGGGATGAGGCAATAGAGTGGATTCATAATTTTACTCATAAAATTCCAAGGGTCATGATAATTCAAACATGTCAAAAAAAATATACGCACTAAACCGCATTATCATCAATCATAGCTCCAGAGGGTGTTTGAAACCAATCCCATGATGCATAAGCAAGGGTGCCTATACCGTACGTACTAACCACATGTCGTACTTAGGGATAAAAAGTGTCCAAAAGTTAAGAACAAAAGACATTTCAGTAAATCATGCCATAAAAAAATCCCGCAGTTACTAAAGAGTTTTGTTGGGATGTAAAATGAGTATTAAAGCCGGGTTTTTGTTGTGTTCAAGAATAGGATTTTATGTATCAACATGACGCCCTATTGAGGTGAAATTTCCCAAAAACTGGGCATTGTGGGATTGACTCAAAAAACACCATTGGATCATGCTCTATCACCTTCCAAGTTTGATGTCATTGTCCAACGGTTTTTAGATGTGTTTTAGAGTGGGTTATTTAAGAAATAAAGGGTTTCCAGTGTCATTTATGGGCGAATAAGGTGCCCGAGGTCGGAAAACCTAAATAATGGGCGAGGCTAGGGCCGAGTCCATTATTGAAAGTTTTTCTGGCGCAAGGATACATTTGAGCCCATACAGTGACACGCAAACCCTTTATTCTTTTTTAGTACCTAAAAACGGCTTCATTTGATAAGAAAATTGCATTGGCGACCCATTATTGCAGAATAATGGGCAGTAAACGACCAATCGAATGCTGACATTTTCAATAATGGGGCAGAAGATGGGTAATAGAATTAATATATATTTTGTCTTGCCTACCATGCCGCACACATGTAGGCAGACAGCCAGCCACCAAACCTCTACACCCAGTTAAAAATCACCTTCCACTCAGTAATGAGTGCCCTCCTCCCCAAAAATAACACTTTACACCACAGATCAAGTTTTAAAATTATTTGATGAAAACCGTTAACTAATGGTCAAGGGGTTCATATAACTTCTGCCAAATAACTGTAACACAAGATTAAACCCAAATAGAATTTCCTTTTGAAATTTGTATAAAGTTTTCTCTCCCATTTACCTTTGACTCCATAAGCGAACATCTGTGGTGGATCCATAAGGATCTTCTGTGGTTGATTGGCACATAGCATCTTCTCTGGTGATGCCATAAGGCATCCGTGGTGGATCATAGCATTTCTGTGTGGAACATAGATTATTTTCTGTGGTGGACATAGGCATTTTCTGGTGTAAATCCAAAAGGTAGGTGATGGTTGTTGTTACTCTCAGGTTGTGCCTACTTAGGTTCTGCCAATTGATTCAATCAAATATTGAAGTCAGTATTAACACACTGTAATTAAATGAATCAGTTCATCAGTAAGACGCCAAGGTTCACATATACCAGTTAAAAGGTTAATTTGTCAGGTCAAACTTTGAGGGGAGCGACCTAAGTACTTTGGGTACGAGGAACAATATTTTCGCGCCGTTTTCAATGAGGGGACATTAATATACACATAAGTGATGGCACGGGCAATTGGGATACTGTGTCAAAAAATACCCTCATTAAAAAGTTCCATGTAAATTGGGCATTGTGTTCTGGTTGGAGAATGAAAGTTTACCTTTTTGGTCAATGAGGCGCAGAGAAAAAAGAACAGCAATCCTCCGCTCCCAGCTCCCCCCAAGCTATCTTCAACCTCCCCCTCTTCTCATCCTATTCCCCTCCTCGTCACCTCCCCCTTTCGGTACTTCACTCCCTTTTCTTACCACGATCCTTGCATCGTTCCCCACCCATATTACTTCGACCCCGTCCTATCATTGTCAATATGCACATTGATTGACAGGACCAGCAGGCATTATACTGTTGTCCACTACAACCACAGACATCATTATACTCTATGAAACCGAACGACAGCGCAAAAGCCTTAACAATTTTTTGCTGCAGGCGCATAATTTACATAAGAGTGTGAGAGAGTACCAATTTATTCATGTATTGCCCGATTTCCATAACCTGGTGTACAATTTATTATTATTATATTCACTCATTGACATTAGAATGATGTACCAAATTAAGGCCAACAGCGGCGCATGTGCCTGCGAATTTCGAATGGATGAGCGTAATGAATGTTGATAATTTTCAAAAACATGGTTACGTGGCCGGCCTATGCCTTCAAACGGAAGACGTACGGGCCATCTAGATTGTATCTATGTCTACTACCCACATACCTAGTAAATCGGTCACGCATTCGGGTTGGACAAAATAAAGGTTTAATTTTGGTGGCGATAGAAGACCGCCCCAAAACATATATCTACACTGTGTGACAGCTAAACGCTAAGTGGCTTTCCAGCTTTAGCTGGCGTCCCACAAAAACACCACAGAGTGTACTTCTTACCGCAGATCTTGCTCTCGAAAATAAACCAATTCCCTTTGATGTATGATTTCCGCGCAGCGTATCTGTTCATACTGGAGAGCGGTCAAATAACATAGCAACCTCTCATTTTCACAACTTACACTACTCTCCAAACTGCTCGAAGTAGGATCTGATATCCTTCTCGGTTATCATGGAAAATCTAACAATGAAGAAACGAAGTTTGTTTGGCACCGAATCCTGAATAAAGAGTGCATATCAACCATTGAGTTTAATATTGTTGAATTGTACCATGAAGTTTTTTAACATATTGGAGACACAAGCTGCAAGAAAAGTGCACCCCATCACTTTTTGCAACTGGGTTTTAGCATATTTAGATGCTACAATATATTAATCACAACCAAAGTGACTAAGCTGAAAATGCAGTCTTTATGGAATAAAAAGATGACATTAGTATTTATTGTCATGCATAACGATCCATAAACCTTGAAATGGTCTCAGTAGGTTTTTAAACCAATCAAGAAAAACTCATTGTGTCCCTTTGAAGGCTCCTTATCCTGAGTACAAGGTCTCGATTCAAATTTATTACAGCTATAATACTATCACAAAAATAGTAACAATTTGGGAAATGGTTCCTTTCCACATTCTGAACAGGACATAAATTTTCCTGTCATTCTGAAACACTAAAAGTCTGTGTAAATTTTGGGACTGTGTTTAGCAATTCTCCAGGGGGGCCTATTCTTAGTTATCACGGCCAAAAGGTGGGTGAATAAATTATAAAACTTTGGGTAGATCTGGATTTGTTCAGAAATATATGCTAAAAAAGAAGTACACAGTATGCCAATATAAAGGCACCCACAACTGCGGTTTCATCACATTTTATTGAACATATGACATGAAGCTCATTAAGATTCATAACCTGTCCAAAATGTATCAGCACATGACCTCATGTTCTATCACGTGCCAAAGAAGTTCGTTGACTAATCAGTTTAGTCTAGAGTGGATTAATGATTTTTTTTATTGACTACCGACATCGACCGCAAATCTGACCTGCACATGCGCAGTCAACATGAAAGTCATAATGCCGATTAGCTTATTTATAAAGAAAAGGTTTACGAACGAATACAGGTAAGAATTAACGTGGAGGGCCCCCAGACAGAATAAATATAATTTAACTCTGATGTTATTCATTTGTATCACTTTTGTGCGAGATCATGGGCAAGTATTCTGTAAATCGTATCCCTTAAGAGTTTTTCATCATGACAATGCCAAGAAATTGTATTCACGTATTGTTTTTCTGAATTAGGTTGGAGTAAGAATTGAGGAAGGAATCAGAGTATGATGCGGTAGGTTAAAGGAATGTAAATAAAGGCTCTTTGCTGGAAGAATCAACACCCCGATGTTCTCAGAATAACAGAGTGGAACCAAATAAGAGAGTACCTGAAGATCTGCAAATTTTCTCTTATCTTTGGATCTTCAAGGTAGATATTATGCCTAATTTTTTTTTATGCTACAAATATATTTTGGTTTATATTTTCCAGTGGATCAAAATATATTAAAAACGTTTTTTTTTTTTTTTTTAAATGTTTTTGGTCATCACAAGGGCATGTCGGATGAATTTTTTAAGCCTTATGTTGATTGAAAATATCTTTGGGAACACTTTCCTCTGGCTGTGAAGACGTCCCTGGCAGTAGCGATGATGAATCTCCCATGTATTCGTCTTAACATCCTCTAAAGGATGAGGATGAAATATAAACAATTATTGGTGAATTAGCAAGAGATTTCAAAGTTTTTGGTTTTAGTTATCAAGAAATATTTGCATGATTAAAAAATCCCTCAAAACTTGCCTCTGGGGACAAATTACAGCCTGTCTTAAAAAAGTGGGACAATTGAAAAAAAAAATGGTTAAATATGATAATTTCAAAATAAAGTCCTTTTACTTGGTATAATATTAAAGAAACAAAGAACAGGCTTTCCAATGTTTGTTTCATCTTATTTGCATTTTGTCAAACCAGAGATATAATCAATTAGTTTGGCGATACACCAAAATCGATTTGGCCATTTATGCATGGGCAGAGGTGTTCTCGCGCAGTTATGCCATGCTGTCTTGAAGCTTATAAAAGAGGCAAATTGACAAAAGAAACAAAAAACAGATTTTTAAAAAGTCAACAAAAGATTAAGTCTAGTTTATAGACACAAGTTGTAATAGTAAATGATAATCAGTTCAATGATAAAATATTTTCGTTTCCATAAATAATAATCAATAAAAGTATTTATTGGCCCGTCAATGAAATGGAGCCTTGAATTTTACAAAATTAGTATTGTTAATTAAAAACATGCCAGAAGGAATGTAATTGCGACCCCCAAAAAAATAAACACCCAAATCCAAAGAACTGGTTTAAAAATATTGCACTATCTTGTGCGTATTATTATTGAAGGCAAATAAAAATTTTGAATTAGGAAGAAAAGTATCAAGGTGTTGGTAAGAATTTGCATTTCATGATACTTCAAGACCATAAAAAAACTCTCCTCCAGGTTGCTGTATGTTCATGGTTCTCTTCTAACAAACAACCTTATGTTCCACCAACTGTACACACAACTGTTTTCGATTTTAGAGCTCTTTATGAAGATTACACTTTTGAAGAATTTCATATCGGTTCAAATGTGAATACTTATGTTTTAAATAATTTTCACCGTTTTCACTCAACCAGAAAGGTGGACAAAACTACCCCGATTCTTTTCAGCTTACCGCCAGTAAACGAGTTAATCTCGCGATTGATGAAACAAGCAAATGAGATGAAATAAAAAAATCCTGGAAAGCCTGGTCTTTTATCTTTAATATTGATGAACAAAACAACTTACTTATGCTGAGATATATATTGAAAAAAATCGGTTTTTTTATGATTGTAACCATTTTTTTTGAGACAGCCGTAGTTGCAATTACTGAAGTTGGCTATGGTTTATAATATACCACATGACCCAGGTCTGCTTTGGATTGGAAGGATTGATGGGTCGGTAGCATGTACAAATATAGGATTTCAAAAAATCAGCCAAAGTTGCCCCACATGTGTGAAAAACACAATTTTTACATGTAAATAATCCACCAAAGTGCTCAGGGCACAGCTGTGGAGGGTGCTAAAACTTAAAGCGGCACTGGCACATTTTCCACAAAAATAATAAATTTCCTTCGAATTTGCCTCGTCAAATGATTAGTCTAGGCCATTGGAATAACAGAGATATAATTTTACACATAAAAATAACATACCCCAAAACAGGTAGGGACATTGATATGAGGTAAAGATATCCAAGGTAATTGGTAGGCGACTTTTACGTTTTTTCCATAACTTTAAATCACAAATGTGTATATTACAATTGAATATTTTTGACTCGACTCACTCGATATTAAAACCACAAAGGTTAGAGACCGGTCAAACAGGTGCATAGCGGGGAAACATGCATCGGCTTCGTGTTCTTGTGTTAAACGCGAATTTCGCGTCTGTGGCTGATTTTGCGTCGCCGGCGACGCTAAATTACAAAATCGTTCCGTTTACCCATAAGGATCTCATTTGTTCTTAATCATTTCGGGGTGAGGGCTTTGTAATATAAAAGCTTTACAACCCTGCAAACATATCGATTTTTTGAAAAAATCTGAAGGGGCGCACTATTTTTCAAATGTGCGCAGTGTCTCTTTAAGTAAATCCAAAATTACAAGATTTATGGAAAATCTATTGGCAGATGCAGGATGAAACAGACGTTCTCGGTGAAAACTTGCGAACATGGGGCATGGCACAGCATAAAAATTCACATATGACCAGACTCCCCGACAAATCAAACCCGTGCCGCATTAGCGAAAATTCAAAAATGATTAACCACTACACCAAGTTGCACTCCCACCTTAAAATAACACTTTCATACTTGCAACCAGCTCAGATCCAACTCATCTCAAGAGGAAGGCCAGAATAAAATATAAAGATTCATCTTGATAGAACGGCCGTCACCCAAAACCCATCTGTAAAGTTTTGCAACGCTATTTCAATCCGTTTTGATGTAAGAGCCAAAAAAAACTTCAAGTTAAAACTTGATAAAGATCCCTGTTGGTAAGAGAGAGTTTGCACAGGTGGAGGTTATCTCAAATGTAGCGTATCTTTTTTCAGGTTTTTTGAGGGTGTGTTTTAGTCATCAGAAAAAAAAGATAATTTGGGCAGAAAAAATGAATGTACCCTAAATATGCAATAACAATCTGCTACTGCATAGCTTTTTTTAAAATGACAAACATACAAACCATTTCTTACAATATCAACCTTTCCATTTTTATGGCCTAATTCAGCATCATTACAACAGCAGCAGGCCTGCTGAGCAAGATGCCCCCACTTGGGAGGTTCCCTTCTGTGTTATTCCTTCACTGAATTGGGAAAAAATAAAGCGTTCACTGAACATGTGTTGCCTGCCGTCACGGTTTGTGAATGGGGCCTAAGGTAACATGGGGTAACCAAGGTCACGTGAGGCCACCAAGGTCACATGATGTCACCAAGGTCACATGATGTCACCAAGGTCACATGTCACCAAGGTCACATGTCACCAAGGTCACATGAGGTCACCAAGGTCACATGAGGTCACCAAGGTCACATGAGGTCACCAAGGTCACATGAGGTCACCAAGGTCACATGAGGTCACCAAGGTCACACGAGGTCACCAAGGTCACATGAGGTCACCAAGGTCACATGAGGTCACCAAGGTCACACGAGGTCACCAACATGTGGGTCACTACCTAAGGTTTTTTGTATGCAAGTATCATGAAAATGTGCGCACATGTGGAAACAGCTAAGAAGTGAAAGATCGCAAAATTAGTAATATCTGTCTGCCTTGAAATCCTACCAAAAGACTGATCACTTTGTAATGTAAACATTCAGTTTCTTACACCAGTATGAAAGTACATGCTGTATTAGCATTGACTTGCTGTGTTTTATAGAATTTTCAGTGTGTTGCATGGATGGAATTTCCAAGCAAGTTTTAGGTAATTTTTTTCAAGGGCGCAAATATGCAAAATAATAATGCCTCAAGATTTTATTTACATCATTGAACAGCAGTACTTGCAGCAATAATATAAAAAGTTTCTAATATAGAAACAAGTTTCTTAAAACGAGCATTTCTTACCTCCAGTGTTTTTTCCACATCAACAGTTATTCCCTTGATGGTGTGCCTTCCTAACACCTTTACTTGGTCCCGACCGGTGAGCTCCTCAAATTCGACGAAGCCAAAATATCGGCTCTTCTTTGTATAAGCTTCTATAACTTTTCCAAATTGTTGGAAATACTCTTTCAAGTCTCGCCCCGAAAGTGTTTTCACATTGGAAATGAAGAACCGGCAGTGTTTGGTCACGTTATCCTGAAAGAAAATAGAAACTAAGGTATTAAGCATAAAATCCAGTAGTAACCTTTCAGACTTGTCCTTTTTTAGGAAAATTGGATACTTTTCTTAATCCTACCTTTTTCTAAAATTTGTTTCAACTCAAAACCAAATCAGATTTGTGCCAATCCAACAATTTGTTCTAAAAATCATTTAAACATTTTTGTTATCCACCAAATCTTAAGAACAAGAATTATGTGGTGTGTAACTAAGATGGCCCCACAAGTGTGGTTTAATCACATGTTATCAAAAATATGCAAATGAGCTCATTAATATTCATAACCTGTCCAAAAGGAGTGCAGCACTTGACTTCATCATGTTCTTTCACCATGGCACTATTCGGCATAGTCAGTACAGTGGATTCATAAATAGCTGCCTTATGCTTTATTCTATACTCTGGAGCTATATCAGGACAGTGCCCAACAATGTATACTCTGTATACCTAGAAGTACAAAGTAAATTAATCGATGGGCTGCGCAGCGTTATCGTGCCTTACTACCAAATGCGCTTAGGCGCAGTCTAAATCCATGAAATCGCTCGTGATTTAAGACACAGCGCATGATGTACGAACAAAACAAATCTCTTAAACTGATACACAAAATACTGGTCATATAAGGCGACAAGTACCAGGCATTCCTTGTGAGACTTGTGTGGGAGTTTATTGATTACTTTGTACTTCTAGGTTTATGGAGTATAGTTTATAAATGGTTTGCTATGTGTATTCCAAGTGTGCTCAATGAGGGGATACATCATCTACAGCAAACTTGTCCAATTTAAATTGACCCTAATGGTAAAGCTTTTTGCCCTTGTGCACCTCTACATATCAACTACACATGATTTTTGTCTATCATGTTCTCTACTTGATATGAAAGCATGGTACTTGCATACACTAACCACCAAGTACCATGGGAAACAAACTTGTGGTCTTGATGGTTGAAGCAATTAAACATAGTACAAACCCTATTCACTAGTGTGTTGATATTGATGGTTAACCATTAAATCTGCAGTTTTAATTTCTACCTTAGGAAAGAAATGGATTTGAAGGCTGAGATTCAGCAAGGCAATGAGAAAACTAAACCTTTCCTCTAATACCAAAAAAAGGGGTCCCAAAGCCGATCAGAACAAACACCTCACGATCAAACTTCATCGCAACTGGTTCCGATGATGGGTGAAGAGCGCCGCTCATTAACGGCATGGTGATGTCATTTTGTGGTACAGATTGGGAAGATTTTGGGAATTCAGCAATGTGTTCAAGAGACTTTTCAGACCTCAGGTGGTGAGAAATATATGCGCAATGATAATGGGCAAATCCAGGATGGTCTCAGCCATCGGAAGCTGAAAACAGAATTCAAATCAGACTTTCCATTTTTGAGTGGTGGTGTTGTTTTGTGTTAGTAATGTTGCGCGATGAGTCAATCCTAGAAATTGAGGGTTCAAATCATAGATTATACGCAATATAATTTGACAAGCGAAATGTACTATTTGTGTCGGTGTTACTTTGGTCAATTCTGAACACACTGTCTATGCAGGGTGCAATTTATGTTTACTATGCATGGCTATTTTTCGTCAGTGGAACCAAGTTTGAATTGGGAAATTCAAAGGGAGTATTGATTGCTGTCATAATTATATGTGCAGAACTGTGTCTCGACTCAGCAGGGTCAGTTGCGGCGTGGTCAAGTATGGTATGCATGACACATACAATATACACACAAAGATTTACTGCATTCGGTTGTGTGTATACTGCAACATGGTTCATTTAAACTTAGGTCAGTCAGCTGTGGCTTGATCGAGAGCTATAAATAGCCGAAAGACGACTGGTTATTTGCATAAATAGGAATGTACTACACATGCGCAAAGTGCCATCGGTGACTAGAATCAATTTACGCATACATTGAAATCTGTACAGCTTCAATAGAGTAGGTTTGTTTGTGCACCTTTAGAAGTGCAATCACTGCAGTCACTCTGAACTTGGAATTTGGACAGAGTACAGATAGAGGTAGAGAGTGTTTCCTGTAGGCCATTAGTAGAGTACTCATACAAGTGACTTCAATTCCACTGATTTTACTCCATTTAGTCTTAAAGGGACATAGTAATGGCATGAAAAAAAAAAATAACATAATAAAAAGGACCCTTACTGAAATCACTTCCAGGGCAGTTTGAAAACATTTGTATGTATTACATTCTGTAAAACAGTAAAAACATGAAGATTTCCAGGGAGGAGGTGGCAGTTTTTGGCAATTTCTGGAACAAGATGCTGACATTACTGCCAGCATTTACCAAACTTGAAAGCATGTTGTCAGCAGCTCCACAGACCATTGCTATTGTACATGCTAATCCCACTAATCCATCTCTTTCACGGTTTAGCCCTCATGGTCCCAAACCCAGTTCTGGTCCCGTCAATTACACCCCTATTGTTCCTAGTGTTCCCATTGTTAATCAACAGTCCAGTAGACCGGGTTTGGTCCAGGCAATTAACGCGAACGTGCCCCCGCCAATTAGGAAAAACGAAAGTGAATTAAGAAACGATGCATGCCATAAATTTGTAACTACTAGTTCTCTCCATGTAGACAAGGATGGGTATTGTGTTTTATTATCTTTCACCTGGAGATTGCCACGACACAAGTTTTGAAAAAACAACCCATTTCACTTGTCCGGATTCAGAACCTGCGACCGTCCGTATTCCTAGTGACGGCGCTCTCCCAACTGAGCCAAAAACCAAGACTGGGTTGGGTAGAAGAGCGATAGATATCATCTATAGGTGTTAAGGTTCAAAAGGTGTCCATCGCTTTCCTAGCGGATAGCATCAGAAACGATATATTTACATATACAGTAAATGTAAATAAATAAATTAAAAAATCTTTCTTTTTTTTATTTCAGAATTAAACAAAGTATGCGTATTTCCTCATTTTCTTTTTTAAAATCAAAAACAAAAGTAAAAACGTTATTTTTACATAAAAGAACATTTCTTTTTTTTAATAATTAAATCATTAAGAAGAAAAAAGTGTCACTTCATTAGACTAAGACTTAAAATACTGAAGTAAACATATATCTGTTTAAATATAAGAAACAAGAATATCTTGTTTAAAGATATAGAACAAGAATATCTTGTTTAAAAATATGAAAAACAAGAATATATTGTTAAAATGACTTTTTTATTTTTTTTAAATCAAACCATAGTATTAGTACAAGCAAAGTTATATAGGCTTGATTTAAACAAGTTTCAAAATAAGTCACTGTTTTAAACATAAAAAGGGCGCGTATTTCTCAACCGATTGTTTAAAATACCGGGGTTAGGCCTAAACTATGTGGTTAGCTAAACGCACTGTTTAACAAACCGCAGGTTACTATTTTAACAGTCGTTTAGCTAACCACTGTTTTCAACGCCGTAAATTATCATCCACCGAACTGTGACTTACTTCGCACTATTCATTACGTGTGCAATGAACATCTTTATATGCCAGAAGACAATGCCTTTTCCGTAGTTTTGGTAAAAATGCAAACGCATAAGCCCACCTGTAAATTTCAAGAATGTCACGTTACGCAAGGAACTTTAGAATTTGTTAAATGATGGAGACAAAAGCCTGGACCTCTTAAAACTGTTTTATGTCTTTGTTCGCACTTGCTATCATCAATACTATAACAGATAAACAGAGCATGAATAGAATCAAGGAAAATTGACGAGAAGAAATGAACTGAGAACTCGGAAAAGAAAAGATATAGAAATACAGGGGTCACGGTCTAACCACGAGTATCCCATAGAGCTGAAAATCTCAGGCATTTGATAAACTTGAAGTTAAACACGACTTAAACTCCCCCCGACCAGTCCTAAGTTTAACACGTTTTAGTCATGTTGAATAACGATGTTGGCTAAAATTTAAACAGCGTTTAAAGTAACCATGCTTTGGAGAATTGCGTTTTTTTAGCGGGCGTTTAATAGCGATTTAACCAGGGATTAGCGTTAAACATCGTTTGAGAATACGGGCCAAATTAAATAACAGACACCACTGTGGACACTACATTGGCAAAGACAGCGAGTTGATTGACAGCGCGCAAAACCACTCTGGTAAGTTTACTTCTGGTGATAGGCTGATAACTGAATTATCGGGACAACCAGCTCGGGAACCAACGGTGGTAATATGCCTCTTTCACTTGGCCAGATCAATACTTACTACACAGCCTAACGTACAATGCCTGAAGCCCGGTCTGAATGCTTTTGAATTGTGTGCGCAAAACATGCTAGATACACTGTAAATTCCTGTCAGGGATTTCAACAACCGTCTTTTCTGTTCCATAAATTGCCAGAAACGCCACCCCATCCCCCCCTGGAAGTCTCCTGTTTTTTTAACTGTTTTTTACAGAATGGAACATCCAAATTGTGTTTCAACTAAACTCGTGGAAGAGCTTTCAGTAAGGGGCCTTTTTCATTATGTCAATCTTTTTAATGCACACTTAGATGGCGTGTGCCCTTTACCAAATCAGGCCATCTGTTTGGGATAGTAGAAGCAATATGTACCAAATTGACCCACAGGACGTAATTATTAATATGGTTGACGCCATTTGGATATGTTTTTTTTTTTGGAAGATGAAGGGAAAATTTGAAACGTTCTTCTGTACCAAATCTCAATTTTGATGGAGCAAGTGAAAGAAGGAGGTTATCGTCAGGTCCTCTCAGCCACCTTTACATAGGGCAAAATGGATATATTGCTTTTTGCATCCCTCTCCTGTTACTTTCAAATTGTTATTGGTAGTTTACACTGTGAGCACACACACACGGACCAATACTGGAGTAAAGGTGTATTTTCAGATTCATGATTTTCACTATCCAAAGCGAGTTTGCAGATTTTTTATCAGGTTCCAATACTATAAGCCTGATAGGGCAGCAATATTTTTACTGGCTTTAAAATTTGCTGTTCTGAAGTATAACTTCAACCACCTTGGCCATGGTTACTCTTTGACTCCTTAAAATTTCCAGAGAATTGGCACAATGACAATGCACTTTTTAATTAGTGGTCGCATATAGTAAAGGTAAATTTCATGATCCTAGCTCTCATTTTTTGTTTATGCTTCACTCAATATCCAGAGAAATGGCTATAAATCCAACCTTTCAGTTGATTCTGACAGTGGATTTTGATGTTAGACAAAATGGCCTGTATCCCATGGTGGGGTGTCACCATAGGTACATTGTGTTTGTAATTTAAAAAAAAAAAAAAAAAAAAAAAACATTTCTTCCAGAGTAGATCGATTTGTACTTAAGATGACGCACTCATATTATACTTGGGCCCACGGTTCAGATGATATAAAATCAGCAACTTTTTTTAGGCAAGTCGGGTGACGAGGTTGTGGATCACGAAATGCCCCTTCAAGGTCAGGCTTTATTACCGTCTGTTCCAGGAAGCCAGTGGTAGTTTTTGATGAACGCAATCTCTCTTTCTGTGAAGAAAGAAGGGTGAGGAGGGGTGAAGGGCGGGGGAACCATGAAAGATGCAACTAAGTATATGATTTAACGGGGTTCCCCCCTTAATACATCTGGTTTAATTATCGTAGAAGCAATGGAATTGACGGTTCCGTAACCTTTGAATATCAGAAATTTGCTTTTAAATCTTATTAGCAATAGAAGGTTTTATAAACTTTTTATTATGAAGTTTCACGGTATTGCACAATATTTTGAATAAATCCATTTTCTCACCCTTTTCTATCATTTTTTTTTCCTCAATTCTACAGATTTATTCTTTTATTCTTCACTTTTAAGCTATTTTCCGCAAATTTCAATATTTTGACATCTTCTTTTTCGGGTGGATCACTGATAGTGCTTTAATTGTCCTATTGTCTATTTTACCATTACAAAAACATTTTTTTGCACTTTAGTGCATATTTTCCCATTTTGCCTGATATTTCACTTAAAGTCAAACCTTTCCCCAAAATTGTTCTTCCCTCCACCCCCCCCCAAAAATTGATTTTGGTGCAACCACTGACAACCATCCACATACCCTTCTGAAATACTTAGGTGGGATACCAAAATCCCCTTACCTTAGATTCTAGTCTCATCACTCTAACGTCCGCGTCTTAATCTTGTAGGTTTACCAATATAAGCTTTCTATTTTGTCATCACTCAGGCGGTGGGTAACTTGTGAGAAAGCCATATCCCTGCCTTTTCCTCACAAATAAGTCATTTAGTGGACCAAACTGACGGAAGTAATCCTCTCTATTTCCTTCCCTCTTTCAGACCTGTCAACACCCGTGCTTTTTCTGTTTTCCCAGAAATTTGCCAGAAACTGCCACCTGGTCCCACTGGACTTCTTTCTGTTTTTACTGTTTTTAACAGAATGTTAAACCTCCAAATTGTTTTCAAACTCGTGGAAGAGATTTCAGTAAGGGTCCTTTTCATTAATGGGTCAATTTTTAATCCATTATGGTCCCCTTTAACCCCCTAAATCAGCAGTTTTGGAATAGTAGAAGCAAATATGTATGTAACAAAAATGACCCACAGGACATATGTTAATTAATATGGTTTGACCACATTTGGAGATGGTTTTTTTTTGGAATTGAGGAAAAATTAGACGTTCTTCTGGACCAAAATCTCAATTTTGATTGAGCACAGTGAAGGCAGGAGGTTTATCGACAGGGCCTCCCCCCTTTAAATAGGGCAAAAAAATGGATATATTCTTTTTGCAATCCACCGCTGGTTAATTTTGCAAATTGTTATTGGTAGTTTACAACAATTACACTGTGAGCACACCCAACACAGGATACAACTGGAGTAAAGTATGGTATTTCAGTTCATGATTTTCCACTCACACAGGTAGTTTGCAGATTTTTTATCAGTTCCAATACTATAAGCCTGATAGGGCAGCAATATTTTACTGGCCCTTTTAAAATTTGCTTTCTGTCTGAATTATAACTCAACGACCACCTTGCCATGGTTACTACTCTTTGACCACTTAAAATTACAGAGAATTGCAAATGACAAGGGCACTTTTGAATTAGTGTCCATATATTAAAGGTAAATTTCATGATCCTCGCTCTCATTTTTTGTTTATTATATGCTTCACTCAATATCCCAGATAAAATGCATATCCAACATTTCAGTTTGATTCTGACAGTGTGTTATGAATCTTATGACAAAAGGCCTGTATCATGGTGTCCCATAGTCATTGTGTTGTAATTTGTAACATGCAAAATTACCCCTTTCTTCCAGATAGATTCGAATTTGTACGTAAGATTTAGCACTCATATTATACGTGGGCCAACCGGTTCAGATTATAGAAAATCTCACCTTTTTTTAGATGGCAAGTCCTTGGTTACGGGTTGTGGATCAACGAAATGCCCTTCAAAAGTCAGGCATTTAATTACCTCGTCTTCCAGGAGCCCCAGTGTATGAAATGAACGCAATCTCTCTTCTGTGAAGGTAAAAATAATACCAATATTCGGGTTTTAAATCGTAAAAGCCATGGAATTTTGAAGGTCCGTTCAACCTTTGATTCTAAATGTGCTTTTAATCTTTATTATTACAAATAGAAGGTTTAATAATTTTTATGAGGAAAATTCACGGTATGGCACAATATTTTTGAATAAAGTCCATTTGTCTTTTCTCCTTTTTTCTAGCAATTTTTTTTTTCTCAAATCTACAGATTTTATAGTCTCACTTTTTAAGCTATTTTTTTCCGCAAATTACAATATTTTGACTCTTTCGTTCTGTGGAATCACTGATATGTCTTTAAGTCATATTGGTCTATTTTAAACCATTACAAATAACATTTTTTTTGCACATTTAGGTGCATATTTTCCCATTTTGCCTTAATCATTTCACTAAAACCTTCCCCAAAATTGTTCTACCCTCCACCCCCCCCCCCCCCCCCCCCCCCCAAAAATTGATTTTGGTGCCAAACACTGACACCATCCACATAACCCCTTCTGAAATACTTAGGTGGGGAATCAACAAATCCTTACCAATTAGATTCTAGTTCTCACACTCTAACGTCACGCGTCTCTATTTTTGTGGTTACCAATAAGCTTTTCTACTATTTTGTCATCACTCAGGCGGGGGTACGTGAGAAAACCATATCCCTGCCTTTCCTCACAATAAGAAGTCATTTAGTGGAACCAAACTGCGGAAGTAATCCTCTATTTCTTCCTCATCTTCAGACCTTCCCAAACCCCACCAAAGAGTTTCGTTCCGTCTTGTTTTTAAAATCATCCCCTTCCTATTACAGACATTAAAGAAGCATATGATAATCTCAACACCGCCAACAACACTTAACCCTAAAGATCTATTTTTCTAACATTTTCAATCACATTTAATTTTACAGTAATATGCTTTTTAATGACATGCAAACATTTGAAATGAGTTACAAGGTATGCAGTTTTCATCATGATTAAATGAAAATATGCAATGAAGCTAATTTATATTCATCACTGTTTCAAAGGTATACGCAACATGACCCAACTCATGTCTATCCCATGCCACACTTTTTAGTTCATTGACTAATCGCTTTTAGTCAGTAGATTGGATTAATGAATGTTCCATCCAGTCATCCAGGGAGGTATCCATTTAGGGATTCAAACATGGTACAGGATGGTTCAACACATCACAATCACAACTCTGCAAATCCAATGCGTCGGTATTTTATAATCCCGCTCTGGCGCTGCTAAAGCATCCGATGCAGATTGTTGATTTGTGATGAACCACTCTGTAACATGTTTGAATCCTAAAATCTTTATGAAAAACTGATTAATATCGTGTCAGGAGGACCATAATTATTCTACTATAATACCAAATGTTCCCTAGTTCGACGAAATCTTCCTCGTATATCTTTTAGTAAAATCGAAAGCAAAATGATAGTTCTTGCATGGTTTGTGTGCTTTGCATTTGCACCCGGTGTCCTTGCGCGTACTCAGAGTTTCTAAATTTGACTAAACAAGTGCTCGACCTAATAGCGTGGCGCGTAATCGCACTTCCGTGAACACTGTACTGGGCGTGACGTGCCGATTTGCATACCAACTGTATGTTGACAACGGATCAGCAACAGGGCACGGTATGCTCCTGTGCAAGGAGATAGGGTGAGTTGTTGAAAGCATGATCACATAGGTCCTCCACAACATAGTTATGGGGGGGGGCAATGAATGCATAATACTTGTTGAGCAAGAATTAAACAAATCTACGCACATGCTCCGGCTGCTGATGCATATAATTCAATGAGCCATGAAGTGGCAAGTTGCATTGGACTAGCCAAAACAAAAAAAAAATTCCAACCTTTTAGTGTAAGTGCATTTGACTTGCTT
Source organism: Ophioderma brevispina (assembly GCA_023653785.1). NCBI lineage: Eukaryota > Metazoa > Echinodermata > Ophiuroidea > Amphilepidida > Ophiodermatidae > Ophioderma > Ophioderma brevispina. The sequence goes on from JAMKCH010061094.1 coordinate 25,521, forward strand.
AATTTCTCATTCAACAAGTAGCACACAGGTTTTACCTATTATCCAGGAACAGAAACTGTGCAATTTCACTATTGTTATAACAAAGTTATTACTTAAAAATCGGGACAAAAGCAGTCCCATAAAGGTTCCAATTATGATCCAAGGTGACCACCCCTGAATTATGACCTTTGACCCAACATGTGTTCCGATACCCCACAAAAGGACCTTGTCTTAATGTCTAAGCATACAAGTTTGAACTTAATCCATCATATTATACTTGGGCCAACGGGTTTTTTTTTTTTTTATTAGGCAAGTCTGGGGGACGAGGTTGTGGAACACAAAATGCCCCTTTAAAGTCAGGCATTTAATTACCTCTGTTCCAGGAGTCAGTGTAGTTGATGTACGCAATCTCTCTTTCTGTGAAGGTAAAAAATAATACATCAAGTTAATTATCATAAAGCAATGGAAGTTGAAGGTCCGTAACCTTGGATTCATAAATTTGCTTTTAAATCTTATTAGCAAATAGAAGGTTTTATAACTTTTTATGATGAATATTCACGGTATTGCACAATATTTTGAAATAAATCCATTTTCTCCCTTTTCTATCAATTTTTTTTTTCAATTCTACAGATTTATTCTTCACTTTTAAGCTATTTCCGCAAATTTAAAATATTTTGACTCTTTCGGGTGGATCACTGATAGCGTCTTTAATGTCATATTGTCTATTTTACCATTACAAATAACATTTTTTTGCACATTTAGTGCATATTTTCCCATTTTGCCTGATAATTTCACTTAACCTTTCCCCAAAATTGTTCTTCCCTCCACCCCCCCCCAAAAATTGATTTTGGTGCCACCACTGACAACCATCCACATACCCCTTCTGAAATACTTTAGGTGGGATCAACAAATCCTTACCTTAGATTCTAGTCTCAGCACTCTAACGTCAGCGTCTCTAATCTTGTGGTTACCAATAAGCTTTTCTATTTTGTCATCACTCAGGCGGGGGTACGTGAGAAAGCCATATCCCTGCCTTTTCCTCACAAATAAGTCATTTAGTGGACCAAACTGACGGAAGTAATCCTCTATTTCTTCCTCTTTCAGACCTTCCAGACCACCAACAAAGAGTTTCGTCTTGTTTTTATCCCCTTCCTATTACAGACATTAAGAGAAGCATATGATAACATCAAAACAGCCAACAACAACTCTTAACCCTGATCTATTTCTAAACATTTTCAATCACATTAATTCTACAGTATATGCTTTTTAATGACATGCAACATTTGAAATAAGTTAACAAGTTATGCAGTTTAATCATGATTAAATGAAAATATGCAAATGAGCTAATTTATATTCATAACCTATTCAAAAGGTATACAGCACATGACCACCCAGTTCTATCACCATGCCACATTTAACTTTCTTGCTATCCTTTAGTCCTGTAGAGTGGATTAATGATGTTCCATCCAGTCATCCAGGGAGGTATCCATTTAGGGATTCAAACATTTTTACAGAGTGGTTTCACAAATCAACAACTCTGCCATCCGATGTGTCCGCGTATTTTTATATCCCGCATCGGCGTCTAAAAGCAGCGGCTTCAGCGTGTTGATTTGTGATGAACCACTCTGTAACTGTTTTGAATCCCTAAAATCTTTTATGAAAACTGATTATATCGTGTCGGAGACAGAAGTATCTTACTATAATACCAAAAATGTTCCTAGTTCGACAGAATCTTTCCTCTAATTAGTTTAGTAAAATCGAAAGCAAATTGATAGTTTTGGCATGTTTTTGCTTTGCAGTTTGCAAAACACAACCCGTGTCCTTGCGTACTCAGAGTTCCAAAACGTTACTACAGTGCGGCGACCTAGCGTGGCGCCTAAACGCCTTCGTGAAACACTGCACTTGGCTTGATGTGCCGATTTGCATACCAAGTAGGTTGAAACGGATCAGCAACGGTACTCCCTGTACAAGGAGTACGGTGAGTTGTTGAAATGCATGATCACATAGGTCCTCCACAACATAGTTATGGGGGCATAAATGCATAATACTTGTTGAGCAAGACGTTAACAAATCTAACGCACATCTCCGATATGCTGATGCATATAAGCGGATCCATGAGTGGCAAGTGCATTGGACGACATCAACATTTAGTGTAGTGCATTGACTCTTGCTTAATTTCTCATTCAACAAGTAGCACACAGTATATTTACCTGATTAATACAGGACAGAAAACCGTGCAATTTCACTATTGTTATAACAAAGTTTTACTTAAAAATAGGACAAAGCCTTCCCATAAAGGTTGTCCAATTATTATCCTAATTGACCCCTGAATGAGGACCTTGACACATGAGTTACCCCACAAAAGGGCCCTTGTCTTATGTATAAGCTCAATTTTGAACTTAATCCTCACTGCACGAAAAGTGACCAGATGGTTGAAATTGTCAACCAAAGGTGTATACTAAAGTTGTCACAGGAAATGTATATAAATGTTGACAACCACATGACAACAACAACCAAACAACACACAATCATGCTGACAAAAGGTCCTTCCAATTTCATCCGATGAACCTGAAAATGTTGGGAATCTAAATGCAAAGTCCACATCCAAGAAAATGAACCCAGACCTACACGACCGTCACACATTCAAAAATCCCTGCCGCTTACCGTAGATTGCAATTAGACTCCATCAATACACTGTGTATTTTTCTAAGCATATTTCTAACAGAATGGCTCTAATATAGGAGTTTAATTGTATTTTCTTTCATACATTGCCCATCCAATGTAAAAGTGTCACCTTATTCAAGCCAAGGGATCATCCATGGTTATTCTGCATATACAAGCCTGACACACCAGCAATGGTCAGAATTGAAATACCATTATTTTACCAGGAGCACCACAGCCCAAATTTTTTGCAATTCTCGTATTCTTTACAACACTTAGATTCCATAATTTCAAAATCCAGCCCATTTGTACCTTGGGTAAATTCAAGTGGGATACCCCACCCCTCAGAGTTGCCCACAACAATTTAGCGATTGGACGACTTTCCCACCCCATTTAACGTGATTTGAGATCATTATTTTTTGATCAACCCAGAATAAAATACTAACTGTATAACTTCATTTGAAATGACCACTCCTCATTGAAGGATTTAGGTAAAGTCCATCACAGGGTATGGTAATTTTAAACATAACACTGATATTGAATGCACAGCCCCTCTGTAAGGTAAAGTCTATCACACGTGTAAGTAGTCAATTTTAATTGAATGGCCTAATGTCACAGATGTGAAATGCCACACTTTGCCCTTACGTGGCTGTCTTCAATTTTTGGAACACCAATCTATCCTCTTATTGTGTGTGATCCTTTACACCTCCTTGTGTCTCTCGTGGGTACGGAGTTCAAATTGAATACACCTCCTCCTCGTGCATGCTCCGTGTAATGAGGTCAATTTGAATTGATGGCCTAATGTCACAGGGTTTAAATTCCCACTTTGCTCCTAACCTTGTGTGTTGCGATTTTGACCTAATCTCTATCCCTCTGATTGTGTGTGATCCCTTTACCTCCTCTCGTGCACTCGTGCTAAGGAGTTCAAATCGAATTTTTGAAATGGGGGCCTAATGCACAGGTGTGAATCACACTTTGCTCCTTACCTTGGGTCTTGCTATTTTGAACACTAATCTCTATCCCTCTGATTGTGTGTGATCCTTTTACATCCTCTCGTGTATCATCACTCAAATCAGTGAATTCAATAAAGCCAAATCCGCTGTATTTTTTTACCATCAAATCTATTATCCGCCCAAATTGACTGAAATAGTCCTCCAATTCTCTCTCTTTAAGGTCTTCCAGTTGAGTAAGATGGAATCTATTTTCATTTACTTCAGGCATCTTAAGAGAAAATGAAAAAAGAAATCTACGTTAATAGAGCATAATTACATAAACACAAATGACCTACAAGTATGATAAATTATAATAATAATTTAAAAAAAGTTTCCCGGTTACATAGGTGTTTACGATATTCAAGAGATTGTTAACATTTTTTGTTTTTATTAAAACTGGTCAAGAAAAAAAGTTGTCTAAAAATGCAATTTAAAAAAAAACAGTCCAGTAGTGTTGCCTGCCGTATTGTGGACGATAGGCCTCGTACGACCTTTTGCCCTTGAAGGTTTCTGTGTACTATCCATAAACCAAGTTTGGTTCCAATTTAACTTCAATTTTTCAATTGAGGTCAATTTTACTCTTACAACTTGACCTCACATGACTTTTGACCTTGATATGTGACCTTTGACTTCATCAACAAATGAGTGATCCCATGTTGCACCTATGACTCAAATTTTCTTGAAATCCATCAAAGTATGTGGATATTACAGGCAAATGTTAACCCCTTTTCACAACAGACAACAACATCAACAGACAACAGTGGACAAAGTGATCCTTATGTGTCTTCCTACCTTAAAGCAGTTAACACAAAAAAGGAGCAATTATATTATTGTCAAACAACAAATATACTAGGTAAATTCTAATGTCAGAAATTCTAATGTAAAAACAACTATGATATACATCAACTATGCACAATTTCAGAATAACTTCGGACTTTAAATGAGCTGATTATTGAACCCACACTGCAATCAGTAAACTATCCAAGTTTTGTAACCATACAAATTGCTTACTGATTTGACTGCAGATGACCCCTAATGACCTTGAAATGATCTTCAAAATGTTGGTATGAAGTGTTGCCTAAAGCCACCCACCATGTTTCATGAGCATACACTGATTTTAACCAAATAGTCAAATTTTGACAATTTGACCCCTACATGTTCTATAACCTCACCTTCCTTTGAGGTTTCCCATTCTCTTCCACCCATTTATCACTGTTACCTAGTCTGGTTTGATTTGAAGTGACATTTTCAAAATGGGGCAATTTTGAACGACCAGTTTTGATCTATATCTATTTGATCTCGGAAAAAGCACATGCTGACCTTGGAATTGCAGCACCTTTACATGCGCCAAATAATGGTGTCACAATCGAAACACTAGCATAAAGACAGAGTCATGTCATGACGTCACCTTCAAAACGCAAGACAGAAGTATTAAAAATTAAGTATAATTTGAATGCTACATGGCCTTTAGTGTGGCCTTTTGTGGCAACCCTCCATATGGTCACTAAGTTAGGTTTGAATTGAAACAATATTTTTGAAATGAGAAACTAACATAATCACCAATATGCCAGGCATGCGCACACACACACACACACACACACACACACACACACACACACACACACACACACACACACACAGAAATAGTATTTTCTTAGTCCTGCTCTGCCAGCTCATGGGTGAGACACAAACGTAAATATGATAGAATATCAGGGTAGAACATTACTTGGCACTATCCCTGGATTACACAATTACCTCAGATGCCGGTTGATTCTTTCGTTTTGGTGATGAAAACTGAAGTTTTTAGCGGTGTGTCCTTTCTGAAAGAGCAAAAAGAAAAAATCACTTCTAATAAAATTTTCAGAAAGTTTTAACAATTTGGATCATTAAACAAAAGAATTCACTTACCACAAGTATAGCTGTGTTTGTGTTCTCTATAATTATTAAAGAAGCTGCTTCAAAGACACTATCATTCATCCGAAAGAGTCAAAATATTAAAATTTTGCAGGAATAGCTTAAAAGTTAAGGATAAGCCTGTATAATTGTCATAAGTTTTATTTTCCAACTGAAAAATTGACAGAAGTTCATTTATTCCATAATATGTAAAATGACAAAACAATAACATCAAGAAAAGAAATATTATGGTGGAAAAGGCTGGAAGGCCAAGTAGGCCCAATAAGAAGCCTCCCCCTTATATGAAATACTAGAGTTACACATATACATTTAGATCAATGAAAATTAAGATGCAAATTAAAATAATTAAAAGAAAGAAAGAAAAACTACTGAAAAACACATTTGAAGCAATTGCCAAAATAACAATCAAGCCATAGCACAGTGCGACCAGAGAAATTACTCATATTTAGATACAAGTTTTTGTTTCAATTGCCTGCGGAAAAGTTTAACAGAATTGCAATTTTAGAACAGCATGCGAACACCTTGCTTTTCTGTTCCAGAAATTGCCACAAACTGCCACCTCCCCCCTGGAACTCTTCCTGCTTTTACAGAATGTAAACATCCAAATTGTTTTCAAACTCGTGGAAGCGATTTCAGTAAGGGTCCTTTTCATTATGTTAATTTTTCTTTTTCATGCCTTTATGTCCCTTGTCAAAGAGACCAATTTACCCTACACACTCCTACTTACTTTGTCACCTTCTGAACCCCGATATTTTCATTTTAACCCTAACCATAAACCAAACCACACACCTCGCCCATACCTAACCATAATCTCTTTCCCTAATTCTAAACCCTATATCCTAAGATGGAAAACAGAAAGTGGCAATGCACCCTACCACCCACCTACTTTATGTTGGGGGAACGGGTTGGCACAGTTTATCTTCCCTGTATCTTTCACCAAGGAGTTAAGGCTTCAATCCCGGCCAGGGGCTCTTTCTCGGTGGCTTTATGTGATTTTGGTTTCTCGATCAATACTCGTTCACCGCAGGTTTTCTCCGGTACTCCGGTTTCCTCCTGCTTCTAAAAATCGAGCGTTCTTACATAAATATGTTTGGTAGGTTATGGTTTTATCTGTGTGTGAGCGCCTTCATGCTGCCGCACGCGCCTTGAGGCTGTTTATGGGATATGTCGCGAGTTCAAATTTACACATATTAAAAAAACACATATGTATACCTTTGAACTGTGATAAATACCTCAACATATTTATTGGCTCTTTCACATGTCAGAGTTGCTCCATTGACTACATGGCTTTCCCAAGCCATCACTTCAAAAACGATGTATTAAATCCTCATACTCAACGAATCCTACGTTTGAATGAGTGAGAGAACATTCACAAGCTGCCGAATTGCCAAGTGATTCTCAAGATCCCCTTTGGTGGTGTTCGCGGCTAGTTTGCTAAAAAATAGCATTTTCACAAATATTTTTAAAAAAAAAAAAAAAAAACACCAACAGTTCAACATCCCATATGTACGTGATGGTCCTTTAACCTTTTACTAAAGGCTTGATTTAACATTCTTTGTGGAGCTATAGTTGGGAAATGCTGCTCATTCAGTGAAGCTCCATCCAAGTAAAAAAATCAAGCCTTTAGGCGGCGAAAATAAAAACCCGTTTTACGGCCCGACCGGACAATGATTTTCAGTTTGCAGAATTTTTTTTAGTTTTTCAAATCGCAAAAATATAGATTGTGTTTAGCCCCAAATTTATTCAATTTGGCAATTATTTTATAAAATGTGTTGTAAAAATTTTTCATTTTTTTCTCTTGATTTTCAGATTTTGGGGGTATTTTAGGCAAATTTGAGGCTCCAGGAAAAGAAAAAACAAAATTTTTTAAAAAAATTGCCCGGACCGACCCTACTTGAAAGATCCGCTCGCCCGTAAAACAGGGTTTTCTTTATTTATAAAAAATCAAAAATATTTTTCTTTTGGTTAAAATCCACTTACCTTTCCGAGCCATTGAATGGCAACCGTGTCAGACAGCGGTTATGTGTAAATATTGTGAACCCCCCATAAATGCATGCGAGGGGACGCACAGTACTTTGAATTGGTGGATTGCGATTTGCGCTGCAATTTTTGCATTACACCATACTGTCACTGACTTGAGGTAGGTAAAAGCACTAGTCTATTTATTCAATCAAGTAAATACTAATTCCTCGTGCAAACAATATCTGTCAATATCAAACCCTCTTTTTTAACCACACTATGCATACACCCAGCAAAATACCAATTTATTCATTCATATATATAATCTCATTGTCCTACCAGTTCCCACAATATTCATGAAAAATAAAAACAAAAAAACATGCAAAATCTTTGTGAAAGGATTGGTTTTCCCGGGAGAGAACGCTATGACACCACGTGCGTGCATCGGGACTCTAGCACCAATAACTAAAGCCAAACCTTTAACAGGCTTACGTCAGTGTAAGAGTTTCTTTTGAGACTGCTACTGGTATCCTGTAACCAGTAACTACCTGTCCCAGGGCCGAGTCCTCGGCGGCTAACCGACTCCCCCATCGTATTTGTAAGTAGATCTGATGAGGAGGGTAAAGCCCGGGTTTACCCCTGTAGAATGAACAAGAATATCTACCTACAAGGTCGTCAGTGCTCTGAGAGCTAATGGCGGCCATCCAGCACATGCTGCCTTGCATGTTGGCAAAGTTGCCCAAAGGCTAGGCCCACCGCCGATAACTGTTGATTGACGTCAGTAAGGGCATGCGGTCAATTATCTTTTGCTCCAATAAATCCTCACACAGCAGTATTGCCGAGTGTGAGGTGAATCCGGCCACCCTCGTTTACGGGGATAAAACCGGATTTAAAACTTTGGAATAACTAACTAACGTCCATTGGGATTTTGCTTTCGCTGTAAATCTTTAAAATTATACAAAAGGTAAGACCTACTTTCGAACCAGCTTAAAGTTTGAGAAAAGATTATTCCAAGTTTCGTGGATTGAGACGGTGCATTTTGTTCTTATGAGCAATGAGCAAATGATTGGATCATGGTGCACCATAGGCCACTGTGTTGTAATTTTACAGACAAAAAAAATAGAAAATTATGAATTTTCTAGAATAGGTCAAATTTGCATTAAAATTAGACACGTTCAGATTATATAATCTGTCCATCTCATTTTGGAGGCAAGACAAAAGATGAGGATGTGGATCACAAAATGCTTCTTTAAATGATGCTTTAAATTTCCAATGATCTAAAAAGCTTCTGTAGTTAATGTTTCATGAAACACTTTCCAGTCAGTTGTCACATTAAGGATATTATTAATAATAATAACAATAATAATGGATATAATTATATGATCTCAACTTGCAAGTAACCAATGAAAACAGTGCTCATATACCACAGCTGTTTCAATGTCTCATTTATTATAACAAAACCAAAACAAAAATTATCACACTTTTGGACAGCTAATTTTGGAGTATTTTACCACTAAACTTCCATCCTGTGTAAATTTTACGAAATTTCAGCATGCGAAGCAATAGATATTCTTAAAAATCTAGTTAAACACTCTTTCTATGGAGAATTGAGATATAGATGGTGCCCTAAACCTACACAAGCTGACCTTGTGTCGGCCTATATGGCAAAATCCCACAATGGATTTTTTTCTGATTTTTTGAGAAAAAAGCTTTTTTTGCATGTCCCTACGTATATCATTGTCAAAATCTGTTCGCCACTGATTTAAAAATAAAAGAGATGATTTGCATGGAGTCAAACATCTGTGATACCGATAGATAGGGAGGTTGTACCCAGGGTTTAATAATATAACCAAATAATTACCAGTAAGTACCTGTTTGGCAGTAAATGCGTACATCTGATAGTTCACAGTGAAGTTCTTCCGCCATTAATGCTTTGGACATCCCCTCGACAACCCTGACGTCGGCTTCGCCATAGCAGTCCGTCTCCGCCTCCGTCCTCCTCTCTGGTTTCAAACTCTACGCTGCCATAGCCTGTATCAGGGTACAGTGGGGGGGGGGGAGGAGGAACACCTTAACATCACAACACAACACAAATCTCTGGAAGTAATCCCACACATCTGCCTCAGTCATGTCCACTCCATCCACAGGCCTTGAATGCATAAATCCTCTTTGTGTCTCTGTAAAGGAAAACAGCAGTAGGCTTGAGGAGATCCACTGCTTTGCAAAAGTGACTAGTATCGTCATTGTATATAAAGTCCACATTTCATTGGTTCATAGCTCAATCCAAGGAAATTGTGCATGGATTTTCGTATTTTTCCTGAGTTAAATTCAAGTTAGAATTATCAACTATTATGCTCTCCCAGAAAATTCCCTATAAAATCTGATTTACTCAACCAATTGATTTGAAAATTGGTTCATATAAAGAATAATCTTCAGTGCACATCTTTTACAAATTTCAAGAGGCTGTTTTCATTTCTTATGTTTTTTTATTTTTAAAATGTTCTTTTTTTGGAGTAATAATTATTTCTACCCTAGAGGAAAGGCCTTACGGTATCCACAATTTCAGAAGTAGTTTTTAATCAAAATATCTAAATTCTCTCATTAGCTTTTGTTAACTTGAGAGAAAAAATTATACAAAAATATGGGGGTTTCAGCAAATTTTCCATTTTTGTCCATTTTGCATTGTGCCAAAATCAGATCCTGTACCAAGTCTATGAGAATTTGAAACCATAAAAAATTTTAAATACCGTATTGTTCCTAATAAAACGCCCCAGCGACGGTGCATTTTTCAAAAGAGGGGGCGTTTATTACAGTCAAAAATGTAAAGTCAAAAATCCCCGCAAAATTCACCTTACAGAGTTTATAAAAGATTACTGGGGGTCCAAATGTCGTTATACACATGAAATCCACGAACAGCACTTTGTACTTTGTAGAAAGCATTGATGACAACAGCGATTATGATACGGATCACGACAGTCCTGGCCATTAAGTCATGCAATTTAGGTAAGCTTAACTCATTTTCTTGAATTGTTTTATCCAAAAATCGTAGGGGGCGTTTATTAGAGCAGGGGCGTTTATTAGGAACAACACGGTATCTCAAGGATTAGTTAAAAACTTTCATAAGGTAGAGGTCCAGCCTCACAGCACAGTAAACAAAATAAATGCATTTTATATTTTTGGCATAAATTAAGCAATGAGCTAAATAAATATGTAGAATATCACAACATATTTAATGAGCTAATTAAATATGTAGTTAATGTCACAAGCAATATGTGCATGGAACCTTAAAAAAGGGATACATTGGCATAGAGAAATATTCAGACATAATGAAATGGTCACTTACTGAAATCACTTCATGAATTGAAAACAATTTGGATGTTTACATTCTGTAAAGACAGCAAGAGTTACAGGCATTTCCTGCCATTAAAAATCAAGGTGTTGACATCCTTGGCAGAATTAGCAGTGTTTCTAGCATGTTTTTTGACACAATTAAAAAGTATTCGGTCATTTTACTTCATGCTCATAGCAAGATATTGATCTGACAAGTGAAAGGTGGATTAGCCAGGATTAGCACATAATAGCAATGGTCTGTGAGCTGATGACTGCATGCTTTTCAAGTTTGATAAAATGCTGACAGTTATGTCAGCATCCTTGGCTGTCTGTGGCAGAGAAGTGAAGCTTACAAGGAAAATAGTATTAGCTTCTCCTTTTTTTTTTTTACAAAATGTAAACACCAGAATTGTTTTCAAATTTGTGAAAGTGATTTCAGTAATGGTCCATTTCATTATGCCATTGTTTCCCTTTAAAGTATAAGCTTTCATATGGTGGCAGACCTATCCTTACAGCATCTACAATAAATTTGTAGATGACAAATGCAAGGACTGTGATATTGTATCGTACCTCTTCTGGCACTTTGGTGGTAGGTAGTGTCCCATCTTTGCTTCTAACTCTTTGGCAAATGACTCTAGAGCCGTTGATGTTATGGTGTGTTTGGTAACCTTTAATCACTCCGCTGTCTAATACATCTTGGACTGAAGCAGGATCTTCAAATTCAAGAAATCCATATCCTTTGTTTCCTATGACTTTGGCTACTACAAGTTTGCCAAATTTCTGGAAATACTTCTCTACCTCTTCCGATGTGAGTGTATTTCCGAAACCAAGAATAAACAGCTTGTTTTCTCCCGTTGCCGGCTGCAATAAAAAAACAAGCATGCACCTCTGAATGGTAAGAAAATACTGAAAATTAAAACTTGCAAGATCCCCAGTGGGGAGCAAATAGGCAAATGAGCTCATTAATATGCACAAATAGTGACAACAATGCATGGATATTACTTGCATGCACCACTACCCACGTACCAAGTGTCGTCAAATTGATTTGGGTCTGGTTAGAAGTTCACCTTTTAATAATGAGCCAAGTAAGAGCAAATATGCAACAACCGCATTAATATGACAAAGTGCCTGGGTATTACTTGCATACACCACTACCTACATACCAAGTTTCATCATTTATTGGAACTTGGATTGTAGAAGTTCAATTTTTTAATAATGAGCCTAATCAGAGCAAATGAGTAATAATATGCACAAATAATGACAAAACAGAGCATGGGTATTACTTGATTAATATGGCCTTTCATTAATATCAAAATTGATACTACCTTCGGGTAAATCTGGGGTCCCAAAGACGATCGGAACAAGCGCCTTTAACAATTTGGTTTCAGGTAATTTTATTTTGAAAATGACTAAATAAATATGGTTCATTTACTCAAATCTGTAATGGTATCAGTTCCTTGGGTCATTTTCATTTTTAAAATGGATGTTTGTCTTGTTCATTAAATGGAAAATTAAAGCACAAAACATTTCCACTTAACAAGCAAGCTTAAGTAGTCCTTTCAAGTTTCATTTAATCACATCCTTTCTATGGAAAGAGCACTATGTATTTGACATTGAGCTCCAGTACCTTAACCTATAGAAAACCAAAATGACCTATCATTTGAGAAACCTTGGGGGACCACTCATTCATTTTTTGGTCGAAGCAATGGTTTTTAGTTTTTTTGTTTCTAATCAATGCCGAAAATGATTGTCCACTAGATGACCTTGGATTCCTTAAGTTAATTTGAACCATATATAATCTATAGCCCATCCCTAAATGATTACTCCGAGTAATTTTGGTGAAGCTCAGCCATTTTGCAGAGGGAGAGAAGCATTTTATGGCATTTTAATAATGACTCTAATGACCTCAAATTACCTGAAATGACCCCCAGATAACCTTTTGACATCTATACACAAATATGCGATATCCTGCATCTGTGATGGGATTTCAACTCTATGTTAGGGACACATGTTTGAAAAATCTTGTAATTTGGTGTGATATTAGCTTGGACATTTAGTGTAGAAACGATCACATCGGAAGGTTTTGAACCGGGCCGATTTATTTTAAGCTTTCGGATTGGATCGGAATCGGCAAAATTCTCATCCCTACCGATCTCATGAAACGATCCCAACCAGTTACTTCAAAGCCTAGAAAAAATGGCAAAACTTTATTTCAAACTCACCTTATCTGCCAAATGAAGACCTTAGGGCTATATGTTTTCGATTGAATTTACTTGATCTAGCATTAGAACCAACCAAATCATCAGACAAACATTCATAATGGTAACTACAAATATGAAGCGTCATGTATGTTTTGTTTTCGCAATGTTTAAGTTGACATGAATTCACATGTCAACAATACCAGGGAATTTCCAGTAAATTCTTGATGAGATGAAACGAAGTTCCTGATTGGCCGAGGTTATTCTTTTCATTTTATTAAAAATTTAATGCAAGTTTGTTGAATATATTTTGAGACAAACCTTTTCAACACAAGTCATAACAACATATCATAGTTTTTATCGTAAATTTATAAAGGTATGTGATGTTTCATTGTTACTTTTATCCAATTTGGTGAAATATTCTAGAATATTTCTAGAAATTCACAATTTTCCAACCCATCATACATTGCGCGAACCCGGAAATCACCTAATCAAATATGGCTGCCCTGCTGGGTTAATCGCTGTCGGCGGCCGACTGCAGAGATGATGCGATGGAGGGGTGTAACATGGAGCTCAGAAAATCTGGAAAATATAGTTTTTTCCACTTTTCTGTGTAAAACTGGTGGCATTTCAAGTAGATTGTAATTTGATCATTATAGCGTAAGTAATAAAGAAAGTACATCAAATTTCAGAGAGCAAATTTTACAGTGTACAGAATACCACTGTCATGTGTTACTGACATTGCCAGAGAATCGGAATCTGAATCGGCCGATCAAACCTAAACACGATCAGAGATCGGCCGATTCAGAAGCAGTGTGGATCGGTTCTACACTATTGTACTTTGGCATAATATTGTTGTATTTTCCTCTGTGAGAGTTTTAAATGTGAAAGAAATATGCCCAAAGTTGTCAAGTTTTTTATAGACTCCTATGTACAAGTGAGTTAATTTTTTTTAACCATTAGCTAGCTTCATGAGCCCAAAAAAGTGGAAAATGATTAGGGCTTTAATATTTTCCATCCAAGGAACTACAGAATGCCACACAAACTGATTTCTGACTTCAGTGAATAAATGCATTCTGTAGGATTGTAGATTTCATTTGGAAACATTTTGTTTGACAAATCCAAGAAATTTCACTCACATTCTTTAGCTTGGCGAAAGCTAAAGAATGTGAGTGAAATTTCTTGGATTTGTCAAACAAAATGTTTCCAAATGATCTCTGACTTGATTACAACTTCAAAAACTTTCAGTTTTAATGCTTGTACTATACCCTGGCTCAAAATGTCTTGGACATAATAAATTGAACGTTGCATATAAAAAAAAAAAAAAAAAAAAAGTGGCATTTCAAGTAGATTGTAATTTGATCATTATAGCGTAAGTAATAAAGAAAGTACATCAAATTTCAGAGAGCAAATTTTACAGTGTACAGAATACCACTGTGCAAATGTCATGTGTTACTGACATTGCCAGAGAATCGGAATCTGAATCGGAATCGGCCGATCAAACCTAAACACGATCAGAGATCGGCCGATTCAGAAGCAGTGTGGATCGGTTCTACACTATTGTACTTTGGCATAATATGCCCAAAGTTGTCAAGTTTTTTATAGACTCCTATGTACAAGTGAGTTAATTTTTTTTTAACCATTAGCTAGCTTCATGAGCCCAAAAAAGTGGAAAATGATTAGGGCTTTAATATTTTCCATCCAAGGAACTACAGAATGCCACACAAACTGATTTCTGACTTCAGTGAATAAATGCATTCTGTACTGTAGGATTGTAGATTTCATTTGGAAACATTTTGTTTGACAAATCCAAGAAATTCCACTCACATTCTTTAGCTTGGCGAAAGCTAAAGAATGTGAGTGAAATTTCTTGGATTTGTCAAACAAAATGTTTCCAAATGATCTCTGACTTGATTACAACTTCAAAAACTTTCAGTTTTAATGCTTGTACTATACCCTGGCTCAAAATGTCTTGGACATAATAAATTGAACGTTGCATATACTACGTCTTAGTGCAATGCGGCAGGGAAGCGGGCGTAAGAAATTATGAGCCAGAGTATAAAATATAAAAACCTGATTTCTTACCACCCCATGACTTCGGCGGCACACAACATTTTGTCCTCTAACTTTGTGAGTTGATGTGTCATCAGTCATCACTCCACTATGTAATGCCTTTAACAGTGAGGCCTCCTCCTTGTATTCAACAAAGCCATATTGTATCTATTTGGTATGATTATGAGGCCTTCGGAGACGCCAAAATGCATAAATACTCCCGCACGTCCGTGATTCATTCCTTTTGTCCAAACACGGATATGAAGAGAATTGTTTTGACGCTTCTGAGCCTGTGATAAAAGGGGATGAAAAATTACTTTCACAGCCAACCAAGCCATCTTAAGCTTATTGTGCCATGCCCCTTTTACAGTGCCCCCACTCTCTAATAATTATCTCCAGTTTTTCAGTTGCCAAAGTAACATATATCAGTAGTTTTACAGAGCTATATTACACAATCTTTTTCAGTAGGCAGGTTTTGCATGCAAACGCACAATATCATGATACGAAACGATAGTACAAAGTGCACTGTCGTGCAAGTGTTTATGCGTGCGTGCATGAAGTTAAGCAGCATAGAGCTAGTAAAGGTCAGTTCATTCTTGACAGAGCAGGGGGAATATTTACACAGTCGAGGAACTCGATTATTTCTTTCTTTCTTCTTTCCTTTCCTTTCCTTCTTTCCTGCTTGCTTGCTGCTAATATCTCAGGCATGGAACATTCCATATTGACCAAAACTGGTCACAAGGACAAGTATATGCACAGAAACTTTTGACCCGATTGGTGTCAAAGGTCCGATAGGGTCACGGGGGTCAAGAACATTAACCATGCAAAATCTATCTAGAATTACTCAAATCTCAAAACTACTGCTGTCATCTTGTAGGACTTGGTCAACACTACAAAAAAGTCAATTATGACTTTGTCATATGACACATGATTTAGGGGTCAGAGGTCAAAATACATAAAAAATATGTTACACTTCAAATCACTACTACTCCTACAGATTACATAGTATGATCACGTGATTCATGTATGTGGTGCAGCTTGACATCCCCTACAAAAGTTACTTAATGAAATTTTGATCAAGATCATCTGGGGGACTTTTTTTTTATTTTTTTTTTTAAGGTCAAACCCTTTTACGATGTGTACAATTTAAAATAAGGTTCAAGTAGGAATCTGTTTATCCCATCCTGTAGTAGATAGAGGTCAATAAAATTCAATCATGACCCCATCACCTGGCCCATGGCTTAGGGTCAAAGGTCAAAATACTTCAAATTATGCTACACTTCAAATCACTTCTACAGATTACATGGAATGATCTTGTGACTCATGTCAATCAGGACCCCATCACCTGGCCCAGGCTTAGGGTCAAAGGTTCAAAATACTTCAAATTATGCCTACACTTCAAAGAAATTCTACAGATACATAGTAATGATCTTGGGACTCATGTATTGTAGTGTAATGTGAAATCCACTATAAAAGTTACTAATTTTTTGAAAATGTTGATCAAAGGTCATCTGGGGTCACTAGGTCAAATTCCTTTAACTGGTGTAAAATGTAAACAGGTTCAAATAGAAAGTCTTTTTAAGCCCATCCTGTAGGGCTTGATGAGAGGTCAATAAAAGTCAATCATGGCTTCCATTAACCTGACCATGGTTAAGGATCAAAGGTAAACATAACATCAAAATTACGTTACACTTCAAATCACTACTCCATAGATTACAAATTTGATCCATGGGACTCATGTTATGTGGTGTCGTTTGGCATCCCCTACAAAAGTTAACTTAATGAAATTTTGAGCAAAGAGTCATTTGGCGTCACGGGTCAATGATCTGATTTTCACTAAAATGCTACTTCTACAAAGTTCCGGTCTGAGTACTCTGACATTGTTCAGATCATTTTTTTTGTACACAAATCTAGTTTGCTATTTACAATTAATTGATACAGAATCATTTTCGGATTAACACATCAAATTTTGCAGTGAATGGGAAAATAATGATTTCCAAATGTTACTAAAATCTTAGATTTGACAGGTGAGTGTGGTCACGGCTTGAGTATAAGGCTTGAGCCCTTTTAAAATATCAAAGGGGCATAACATAGACAATGATATAACCACTGACCTCGCTCTGGCTATCTTGTTCAGAATTACTGGCCACTTCGTCGCTAAAAATAAATAAAAGGCAAAAGTTATTACATGGTACCTCCTCTGTAATATTTACCATACTGTTCATAATATAAAAACTCCCTAATAAACTTCTTTTGTCCACACCAAAAAATATTTTCACAAACATAAGTTTTACCCAAAAAATCTGTTTTTCACCCAAATTTTACTGTTTTACCAAAAACACATTTCTTCCCAAATATTGTTATTTTCAACCCCTTTTTTAAATTAATCGCTAAACAAATTGCCATCTTTTAGAAAATGTTGGTGCAGACATATTAGGAACAACATGGTGTATGGAAATTAGCTTAGGAATTAACAGCTTCAGTCTTAAAATTGTAAGGCATATTGTTTAATGCTATACCAATATCTTGAGGCTAACCTTTTGAATTGTTTATTGTGCTGGTATGTAGCAAATTACAATACGAGGAGGTGTTTCACCAAACTCAAACAAATTTGAAAAAAATCCGATATTACCATTGCAATACATAAGTCCCATGTGTAAGTCAATCTCCTCTTCCTCCTACATCCATTATTTCATGACTCCCTCCACCACCGATATATTCTTTAACATGACTTTTCCTTCATCCTCTTCTTCCTCCCCTCTCCTTCTCTAAAACTATTCATACAATACAAGGCAAGATATTTAAGTAATAAAATGCCAATGAATAAACTTACTATTTATTTGGTGGTATCATCATTAATCTTCAAGATGGACCTGAACCCCATGGATCTGATCCCATTGACTGGACCCTGCCGACCTGGGACCCCACGGACCTGGAACCTGCGATCGGACCCACGGACCTGGACCCTGTGGGGGCCTAGACCCTGTGAAGCTGAGGCCTAACAGAACTGGACCTTGTGGGCCTTGACCCCTAGGACCTGGAACCCATATATTTGCAGCATGTGGCAATTCTTGTGCATATTGTGCCGGTAGTAATAATCATATGCTGCCCAGTAGTCCTCACCTAAAAGAAATGTTTAAAACCCATACGATTAGCAGCCATCTTGAAAAATCTTGCAATTAACTTAAATTTTCTGAACCGCTGCAAATTCTCTTCTTATATAGTAGTATATATATTTTCATAAATATGTTCATAAAGTTAAGACAGGGTTGTAACATCCGACTTGCGCATGTTGACAAGCATAAAAAAAATCTGAGCCGAACAAGGTCGTTTTTTTGTCCCTTGGAGATGCTAATTTTTCTGACTTATAGTTGTCTGCCCAGGAGTGATGTCATTTCTCTCTACAAAAGGGGAACAATTATGCATATGAGGTACTTAATATTGCACATTGGTAAGCACAAAAACGTGTTAATAATGTGTGTGTCAACTAGCAACGTACAAACTTCCATGTAAATTGCTTCTACAGAAAGAATATAAAATTTTTGGCTTGTTTGTTTCTATTAACTTTCCAAATGCACATTGTGCACTATACGTTGATTACTACCAAACAGGCGGGAATTATTCAGTTATTATCGTTCCGCGCGTAAAAGTAAACCAAATGTATAGAGAGTTTGCACAGAATTGCGCGCGCCACGCATAATTATATGCTGCGCCTCTTGCATTGTCTGCGCCAACACATATTCCATATCAGTTTCGCACTGTTATGAGGCCTGCAAATTGGGTGGTAATCAAAGTATAGTTGCCCAAGATGTGGTCATTTCAAAATCACCCGGGCATGCCCCATTTTGCCAAAATCATGGAAAAATTTGGACACGCAATAGCACGAAAACTGTTGGTCCAAATGGAGATAAAACTTTGAAATTTCACTTGTTAGCATGACTTACCCCATAAACAAAATGTGATCCAATTTGAAGAAAGAGACAGAATACATTGGGTGATTTGACAATAAATGACCCTTATAAATCATTCTCCTCATGTTATTTGAAACTTTTAAAATGCCTTATTTACCGCAAACCACCTACCTTGGGAATGCTGAGCCCACCAGTTGAGCATTAGCCAGCACTGGGAAAAGCCATTGTATCCTCTGCCAGCAACATTGTGTTGATCCCTGATGAAGGAGTGGTAAGGTGTGCAGAATCTGTACCCCTGTACAAAGGACAATTAAAAAAACAGTATGTAAACTACAAAAAGCTACAAGCTGCTATCAGCAGTTAACTTTTTGCTACCTTCTGGTCACGATTTTACATACATTGCCTTACATATGTATACTCACTCATCTGTGATCAATGATACGGATTTAGACCACAGATTTAAATATATCAATCAACAACAATTTATTCCCATTTTACAAAGGCGATAGAAATTATATTGGCAAAAGCTGACTCGGAATTACCATTGCAACATTTCATTCCATAAAAACACCTACCTCTCTTTTGGGAAAGCATTTGTGGGCAGAAGAGTCCCCTGTGTAAGGCTTGTTGCACTTTGAACAATGATGTATACGTCTGTAACAGAAAACACTCAGTATACCAAATTAACTCTAACGCCACATCTGTTTCCTGGAGAACGAATGAGGAGAGAAGTCAGAAGTTTGGGTTGGTCTTGAACCAGGGACCGTTGGGCCCCAGTCCCATGACCGGGAATACCACGTACGACGGTGTCGCTGGCCGGCAAGGGATTTAGTGCCCATATGTGTCTTTGTGTGATGATGCCATGGCAACATCCGGGACTTTTTGCATTTTCTCACTCAGTGTTGTGGGATCTTGGGTGAGAATCTGTGGTCTTAGGGTTAAACAAGGCGAACTTGTATTTACGCGCATTGTGTAATTATGTCCCCGCCGAATATCACGATCACTAAGTGACGACTAAAAATGCACCGTCCACTCTTAATTTTGCCACACTAGTCGAAAAAAAATGTTACCTTTGGTGAAATTGACTCCAGACATCTTAAAATTCTCATGCAAAAATCCCTGAACATTCATAAATTTAGTAAAAATATATAATTTATCAATTTGGCAGCACTATTTTGAAAAAATCATGTAAAACCAAATTTGACAATTTGGGACCCAAACGAGGTTTAGCAAGGGGCGAAATATCGTATTTTCACATTTTCTAAGAAATGTAAACAGGCTGGCAACCCAAAAGACGGACCACGTTAACAACCAAAACTCAAAAGAATACCTTTCATGAAAAACAGGGTATACATATGTTATACCTTTGTTGTGGTACACTTTGCCCCCCTCACCTCGCATTGACTTGGATATTTGCATATTCCAATTAGCCAATTGGCCATTATTAATTTACCAAAAATACGCCCAAAATCTAATCAGGTTGAGAAATTCCAGCCCACTTCTTTCCAACAAGTTACATCATTATACGCCTACGGAAGTCAGAAAACTGTACACAAGCCTTGCAGGAAAATTTGCATAAATTATGCAAATTAGATACTTATAGCATATTTACACCCAAAATCTAATAAGGTCGAGAAACCTTCAACCTGCTTCTTTCCACCAAGTTACATCAACGTAGCCCTATGGCAACCCAGATAACGTACACAAATATGGTCACAATGTTGGACATTTCTGTGTAATGGGGACCTTTTTCCCCTGGAACATTCCCCCACCAGTTGACAGACCTAGGGGAGGACCCTGGGGGCATGAATTACATGGTAGTAGGGGAGGTTCCCCACGTACAAGATACCCAAGTTTGGCTACTCTAGCGCATCAGAAAAAAAGATATGACAAATGTTCCAGGGTTAACATTTTTATCACGGACATACATACATACGGACATTCCCCCACCCCCTGACAGACACAGGAGAGGACCCTGTGGGAATTAATTAAATGGTTAGTAGGGGGGGGCCCCACCTACAAGTTATAACCCAAGTCTGGCTACTCTACCTCATCCAGAAAAAAAGATATGACCAAATGTTCCAGGGTTAACATTTTATCACGGAAATACATACATACGGACATTTCCCCACACCCCGGACAGACCTAGGGGAGGACCCTGGGGGTAGAATAATGGGTAGGAGGGGGTTCCCCACCTCCAATATACCCAAGTTTGGATACTCTAGCTCATCCAGAAAAAAAAAAGATATGAACCCAAATGTTCCAGGGTTAACATTTTTATCACGACATACAATACATACAGACATTCCCCCACCCCCTGACAGACCTAGGGGAGGACCTGGGGGTTATGATGACATGGTTAGTAGGGGTTCCCCACCTACAATATACCCAATTGGCTACTCAGCTCATCCAGAAAAAAAGATATGACCAAATGTTCCAGGGTTAACATTTTTATTCACGGACATATGGACGGAGCACATTTTATAGTCCCCTCCCGAACGTCGTTCGGCGGAGACAAAAAATCACAGAGTGCATAATTAAGATGGCCACACAACTGACAGTGTGATCACATGCAAATGAGCTCATTAATAATTCATAACATGTCCAAAAGTATTACAAGGACATGACCTACCAAGTTCATTTCATAAAAGCCACATTTGAAGTTCATTGACTTATGGTTTTAGTCTGTAGAGTAGAGTAACCCTAACCCAGGACCGGGTCGTTTTGCCGGACGAACGCCCAAATGCGCACCGAAAGGCAATCTATTTATTTTTCAGGCCCAGATGCCAACGAGAAGCAAAGTTTGCGTTTCATTGCATCTTCGGCCGTTTTTCCCGGCACAGGAATAAGTAGCGTAAAGTCATAACGGCCCAGATGCAACGAAACACATCGCGCCATTTTCCCGGAAGGCGGCCCAAATGCAACGAAAAACATCGCGGTTCATTTGTCCGGAAGACGGCCCAGATGCAACGAAAAACACGCCGCCATTTACCGGAAGAATCCAGATGTAACGAAGAACATCGCGTGAAAATGCCAATAAAAACAGGGTAAATAAATAAATAAATAAATAAATAAATAAATAAAAATGGATGCGTACTGCACATGATCTGCATGAAATTGTAGCTTATAGTTCGCCAGTGGAGTGGCGCTTTACGCTAAATCATAGTCGTGCGTGGCGATATTATGCTACGTCATGCTCGGTTTACGTCAGGAATACGTTTATGCATAATTAACCCATTAGCTTATCGAAATGGTGGCGTATCACCATCGAAATCGAAAAATTGTCTATGGGCATTTGTACAGTGGCACCCGCATGATGAAAAGCATTGCGCCTTCTTCCGGCAAACCGTCCGAAAGGCAGGGAAAAAGCATAGCATCATTTCCAGCAAAAATCAATAACGGCCCAGAGCCAAACGAAAAACATCGCGTCAATTTTCCAGGGAAACGGCCCAGATGCACGAAAAACATCGCGTCATTTCCGGTTTAAGACGGCCCGATGCAATGAGAGCCAATGAGAGTCATTGGCGCGACCAAAAATAGTTGTTGAATGCCCAGATGCAACGAAAAAGCATTTTCCGACGTACCCGTTTTCGTTGCCTCTCATTTCCTCTCGGCCGGTTAGGTTAATGAAGTTCTGTAGTGCCCATCCACCTATCCACCCAGACGGGCAAGCATATGCAGATAGGCCTCCACAACATGGTTAAGGGGCCACAAATTTGCTCTTTTTAATTCTTTTTTGGGGAGCCTTTTTTCAACCTAGCAGTCAAGAGTTTATACGAGATAAACCTTTTCCCCCATACTTATTCAACAGCACTCATTGCATAAAGTTTACAACTAATTTTACTTGTAACTGACAATGGCTTCTACTCTATTATATCTATATTTTTTTCAAATCATACCACTCCTAGAACCCTTTGTATATGAACCCATTATAACTCACAATGCATCTGGTGTAACATTGTGTGAAATAACCTACAGCATGTAAAAGTTTACTTTTTGTATTGGGCAAATTGCAGGACACTGGGACACTTTCGCCATCTCCAAATTATTATTCTTTTGCCATGGATGGCATGGCCAACAGGTAGGAGCGCAATAGTCCCCTCGCGAAAATTGTTTGAGGGAAATCGGGAGGCAAAAGAATTAATATCATGCTAAACCAGCCCTTTTTCCCTCGCAAGCAAGGCAATTTTACCTGCGATGGGGAAATTTATTGCACTAACCGGGAACTTGCCCCTTCAAAATGACTGGGCTGGCTATGTGTCTATTTACAAGTTGTTTAAGAAGCAGGAGAAAAGAGATATTAAACCATCGGGACTATAGGGCACTTTCACAGAAGGTTAACTTCATCAGACCTTCCTCCAGGACAATCCAAGTTGCAGAGAATACAAAAGAATCACATGCACAAATATCTGAAATGTTCAGGTGAACCAAGTGCATGTATTGTATTCTTCGCATGCTTGGATGATCTGGAGGGCAAACAAAAGTCTATTCTCTATAACTTGCCTTTCGTGAAAGGTCCCTATAGACTATGTCTTATGCTTCAATAATACTATACTAACTTTCCTTGTTAGACAGTAGGGGTTGATGAGTACCAACCTAGTAATCGGGAGGTGCAGGTTCAAATCTTGGTCAAGAAATGATAGCTGATTCTTTCTGCCATTTTCCTTAATACACTTATGTAAAATTCTGTATAATAAGCCCTTTCACAATTCTTACTGCGCATGTCCGACTTTTTGGTCAAGTTGGAACGGTGCATTTCCAGTGCTCGGCGATCCCTGTACAACTTGAATGGCATTCCCTTCATGAGTAGATAATTGTCTGCAAATGCACAGCTGCTATGTCACTGTCATGGTGAAGAACCATTTGCAAGAATGCGCCGGGAATTTTAGAAATGCTGGCTTGGTTTACAGTTGCATCTTTGCTCAAAGTCGAGTTATTCACTACACTGGTCGTCTGCTCTGATCTGGCGCAATATATATACTTTCCGATACTCCTCCTGAACCGTAAGTACACACCATTTCCACTAGTCCCCAACTGTGCATGCAATGTCAGAACTTGGAAATGGTTTATTGATATTTAGTGACCATTCCCTTGGTCCATCCACATTTTTTTTCTAGGGTTCAAAGGAATATGTTGTTCTCATATTTGTGTGACTTTATGTTCCATTACCGTAAGTAATAAAATTTTGGCTAGAAACGTAAAATAGATGATTTTTTTAGCATTTCACTCAGACAATCTTGGAAACAATCGTTGGAACACTGAATGATTTT
Organism: Ophioderma brevispina; assembly: GCA_023653785.1. NCBI lineage: Eukaryota > Metazoa > Echinodermata > Ophiuroidea > Amphilepidida > Ophiodermatidae > Ophioderma > Ophioderma brevispina. The sequence goes on from JAMKCH010061094.1 coordinate 49,787, forward strand.
CGGAAAACTGTTCCCCATTACCCTAATCCAATGTTGATTGAGGTATCATCATCGGTAGTCTTCCCAATTTCCCCAACATTGATTGATGGGGGTTGGGGAAGGGTAGGTTGAAGGGGAAGGTTGGGGCTTTCAATTGAGTGATTACAGGGGCTTGTAGGTTTTAGCTTCAACTCTGGTGAGTAACGAAGCAAATGGTGGCCAGTGCTCCAACTATTCATTTCCTAGATTATAGATGAGTTTAGCAAAATGGATTTCCATATTTTCCAATTTCTTTTGTGAGGACATTCCAAACTTGAGATCCTGCAGAAAAGAGAACATTTTGCTAAGTGACTATGTGATAGTGATATATATGGAGGTCAGTCATGTCTGAAGCTCATCTTAAAATATGATTGCTATTGTCTGTGAACTCTGAAGTATAGCAACTAAGAAAGATAAGCCGAGATAAGCATATCAGAAGGGGAAATCCTCAAGGAATAGGTAGCCATTACCTGATGTTAGCATGAGTAAAATTTATAGCATGAGTAAAATTGATAGATTTTTAATGAGTGCCCCTTGACTCCCAGAATCCGCCCCTTGCCTCCCAGAGCCGCCTTGCCTCCCAGATGCCCCTTGCCTCCCAATGAACCCTTGACCTAAATGTCTAAAGTCTCTCAAGTTCCCTTACCTAAAGATAATTGCCGCCAAGTTCGGTTAAGATTGAAATCCGACTCTTCAGATGAGAGGACTAAACAGTCAATCCAACCAAAATGGAACATACATATGCCATACAACACAGAATACACATTTGGACTTTCTCTCTCTATAGCTTAAAAGCCAAATGGGAAAGAGTCAACTATAAAATGTCATTATTTAACTTATGTATGCAGGGCAGCCATTCATTTTTGATATAGCTGGATGAGCTTTAAATGCAGCTCTTCTAGAGTTGGCAAGGTATGCTGTAGAGGGTGTTTTGTATGACCACATCTATCATTCAGATCTTGTTCAATGTGTAGAAAAAATAATTGTCACCAGCACAATGCACTGTGCTTTGGATACAAAAATGGTTCCATCTTCCTGCTCCTATTTGTCCCACACAATATCCACAGTGGAAGATCGGTCTTTAACCAACTTATAGTTTCATCATCCAGGTCATTCAGGCCTGGAATTCTTGGTGACTTTTAGACCTCACGGTAATCATTGATGTGGCCGACAATGATTTGTGGCTCTCGACAATCACAGTTTGGAGAGAGTTCCACACTGATCTTGTGAAGTGCTTTGTATGAGCAACACCAGTTCGAGTCTGTTGAGGTTGACCCATGCTTTCCTATCAAGGTCAAAACCTTTGGGCTTGCTAGATGGGCTGTCGACAAACTGCTTAGGTTCAAGGCAGAGGAGGATCATTGCTCAGTTCATCTGTCATTGATCCAAGATGATCGATTGGGATGCTGCAACTCCAGTGTCATGGATTGGGTAGCAAAGTGATTCTGTGGAATTCACTGATCAAAAGGGTGTTGGTAGAGGGATTAAGCTACCAGGTTCATCACACTTCTTGGTGAGCTTGATCGTCTGATGGTTCCTCCTAAGGTTTGTTGGTGCTATTCCAGACAGGATTGGAAGATATTTGCCAAAGGGCAACCACTAACAAGTCTCATTGCATCATTCAGAATGACATCAATCTTGTGTGAATGTACACTGTGACTCCATCTGGTGCAGCATACAGGTTACAGGCCACTATTCAGTGATTTGCATAATCAGAAATCGAAATCATCAAAAATCAGATTTGTACAAGTCTGTAACAAGTACAGGTTATCCTAACATCCCTGCAAATGATAAGACAGGAGCAACCTAATAAGTAACAAAATCAGATATTTTGTAATTTACTGTCCATACAGACCGAATGAATGGAGATTCATATCTTGAACACGGACGTTTTCTTCTTTTCTGTCAATTCTTAAGTGGTAAAACAGAACTTATGATGATTTCTCAAGATATATCTTCACTTTTAAGCTATTCCTATATATTTCAAATATTTTGACTAATTTGGATTGAATCACTGATAGGTCTGTAAAGCAATGATGTATGCCAAAAATTAAAGCAACCTTTAATTAGGTTTCCAATTCATTGGTCAGGATGCATCCTTTGAAAAGGTTATGAAGAATTTCCACTTTGTCCCTATTGCAGCTGTTTGGAGTAGATTGATTTACCAAAGCATTCAATGAGTGTCCTTACAATCCAATTAGTGTTCGTGTCCAGAATTTAAATTTGTCCCATCCATGTCATGTTGGCTGTTTCACACATGCTCGGATATGCCCAATTTGTGTGTTAACAGTATGATTGCTTTCTGGGTTCATGGTTCTCCTCTTTATGATCTGCCACTTTCACCAATGTACACTAGTCACTGATTTACAAGGATAGAGGAGATAAAACTCCAGGTTGAAGTTCCTTGGGAATAGGGTCTTGAGGGAAACAAACAAAACAAAGGGTGTAAATGTCACAGGGTTATTGGTGTCTTGATGTACACCCAGTGATTCTTCTTCTGGGCACTACGTATAGCTCAGTAGGTATACCAAAATACTACAGGTTGGGGGGAAATAAGTGCCACTCTATTTTCCCCGAGGTACGGCTACAGGCCTACCACCTTAGGTTCGGTGGTAGGCTGTAGCCAGTAACGAGGGAAAATAGTTGCACTATTTCACACGACTAGCATGTAGTATTGTTTTATTACACCTTATAAATATTTATGAGATAGGGGCATAAGAAAATGTAACTTACCACTTTCCTGCTTGTGAAATGTCTCTCTCCGGTGCCCAAACTTCCCATTCTTGTTAATAGAATCCAATGTTAAATCAGTTATTCCAGTGTTCACAAAAGCAACCAATTCACAGTTCACTGTTCTAACGTGTGCTATTTGAAGTAATTCCAAATAAAAATCCTTAACAACTGGTCGAAAAAAAAGCAAACATTAACAGTTGAACGTATTTACAGTTTTTCTTTTTCTTTGTAATTCTACTGGGGATTTGCATGTTGCAAGTAATTAAAAAATTAAAAGTGTTTATTATTTTGGACACTGGTAGCTGATTTGTGGACCAAAGCCGACTCAACATCCCGTCCAACAAATGGCCAAAAGGAGATTTGTGAGATCCTTTAACACCAGATCCTCCTGGGAAGATGTCAACAACAAGTCCCCTTCAAAGTCCAGATCAAATGATGGAAGAGTGACTGGAGGAAGTGTCACTGTGTTTGTGGATGGTCAAAAGAAGGCACAACCAGACTTTCAACAGAGAAACTACCATGTTTGAAGAGCCTGTGGAAGAGGAGTGATCCATGTCAACTGGCGCTTCACTTAGGCCTACAGACGATGGCATTATGCTTGAGATTGTGGCACTCATGTTACTTCTTATTATCGTCACTAGTCTGGAGTAGCTTCGAATGCTGGCTTCTGACTATGACGAGACGGCCATAAGGTCCGGCTTCAAAAAACGCGAGTTAGACATGTAATACTAGTGCACGAAGACGGATTCGTGTACGGAGGGGTACGAACCCTCCCCCCCCCCCCCAAAAATTCCTGCTTCATTGCAGATGTCCTTGGTTGGTTGGAAGAGGGGTTTTTACCAACGGGCAGGTGTCTACCCACCTCATCTTTGCCACAGCTTTTGGCGCTGCCAGAAAGAATCACAGTTTGGGTGAAGGCAGCAACAATCTTTTCAAAGCTGGTTACAGGGCACATGCCAGGATTATTTGGGGTTTCATACATCAACCCACCTTATCCAGGGCCTTCATCCCCTTCCCCCGGTCAGTTTGGTCAATTTTGTCTACCTTCAACTCAACAATACCTCAATCCACAGGTTCTGGTACAACTTTTAGATCTTCTTCTTCTTTTGTCATTTGGCGCAGTTTTCCCCCCCACCCCTGTTGGACAAAGTAGAGCAATGTATCTGAAGACTTTGTTTTGCACCCGCGCGTTGTGAATTGATCAAGTGCAGTTAGACGAAAAAATCTTGGCCTGAGTCTTCAGGTGCATCACTTTCTTGTGTTGTACCTCGCTTTTTCTGTCCCACCTGCTTTAAGCTTCACGCACCTACCTTGAGTCGGCCCTAAGAGTGCTTAAACTCTTTATCTTTGACGATGTCAACATTTCTGTATTTTCAAAGTGCCTTTGGAGACTATCGTGTTGACTGTAAGCTTTTCTTTGCATAGAAATCGCATCCGTTTACGAACTTAACTTCGGCGTAAAATCGCCCCAACAACCTCGTCCAGTCGGCACAATTTATCGCTTCAGCTTCCGCGAGAGAACTTCCTTTTTCCGTACAGTAGTCTGAAAAGATGTTCCTGCTTCCGGACACAAATCGCGTGTTTTTGTGCATCTTTATTTTGTAATTAACGCACAATTCGTCGTCTTCAAAGACCTGACCGACGAACTGGCGGCGGCCATTTTTTTGTTGTTTTGTTAACACAGGAGAGCAAGTTCCTTCTTTCTTGGAGAGCCGTAATAACTAAAATGCGTGGACATGGATAACGTTTGGCCTCTGGGTACGATGATGTAGGGAAAGTAGTAAAAAATACCGCACGGGAATAGCTCAATTCACAGATAGCTCAATTTATCATCCCTGTGCCAGCGCAAATTAACCAATAAAATGAAAGGACTTATGCAGATTAATCTCATGAATATTATAAGGTGTAAATAATACCCGATATGTAAGGAAGAATAATTTTAATGTTGGGATTCGATCATTGGCAGCGAAAGTACAAGCACGTCAGGAGGTGAAAAAAAAAGTCATGGGACAAAAAATTTGAAGGTATTGTTTCAGCTTCAGTGATTGTTGTAGTAGTAAATCCCAACGTTTTAAATCAGTTTTGTCCCTGCTAACTCGGGTGGCAGGGATTCATGGCACAAATCACAGCATTACTGGCCACCACCTGTTGAGGATTTAGTGGAGCACAAATATAATTTAACGGTTCCCTTTTGACACAATTAGTTTTTGGCAGTGGCCTAGCCTTGGGCAATCACACCACCAGGTTTTTTGCAAAGGCAGCATGATAGAAACAGTGCTGGATAGCTGCCAGAGCCAATACCTTTGTAGATAGATTCTCTTTAGTTCTACCAGGTACCAGCTAACCTTCTCATCGGCTTTCTTAGAAAACCCGATGGGGGGGCTGACAGAGTAGCCACCAGGTGATGGATTTAAGCCTTTTCACCATTCCTTATCACAGTGTTCGACAGAACATTGTCAGCTCTTTAACATTGATCGAAGCATGGCGTGTTTGGTGACACTGAATGACTGAAGAAAAAATTCAGGTAATGGGCGGATGGATCTTTTGTGATAGACAGAAGACTTATGTCCACAAGTAGCAATCTACCAAGATTACGCTGGTGATTGACAACACATAAAACTTGAAGCTTTTAACAGCTGACGACTTTGGTCAAAGATTGAAAGGTATACACCATGGTCTTTCAGCAATAACTGTTTTTAAAAAAAAATCAAAGGCTTGGAAGAGTTTTAAGTTGTACAGACTTTGTTGAAACGGAAGTAAATCTATCCTTCGATGCAATGAAGGACCTAATCTTCCTGCGGATAGAAGATGAGCACTCAATCTATCCAACACCAACATGTCTGATATAGAAACTCACTTCTGCAATGCAGACCTAATTTCGCTGAACATGCCTTCAAATAAAGTACGCCAACTTCAAAGAGTGGCTACCATCAAATCAAAACCTTTAGCATCTGGGCCAAAGATGGGCCCTGAAACAGCTTGAAATGCTGGACTTCTATTTTGCGTACATCTACAGGTATATTTTTCACTGAGAATTAGAATATGGTTATCAGTAGTCAGCACCTGGCCAAATATAGAGAAGATCTAAACAATAAATTTCTTTACACTTGGTTGGTTGGGAGGGTGAGTGGTGGAGGATAGAGTCACTACTTTCACAAATACTAACCAAAGTTCGACTCCTGGTCAAGCCAGTGTGAGTCGTACAAATAAATAAAGATATGAATGTCTAAGTTGTAAATGTTGGACTTCTAATTGTTGACAGAGAACTTTTTAAATTGGAACTGTTTAACTTTGACCACAATGATCGTTCATGGATAAAAATGTAAATTGTTTTGTTGCGAACTGGAAAACCTGAAGGAAAGGACAACCGCGTAGTGATATAGAAGATGGTAGGTATATTTTACCAACTTACCACAGGCTTTACCATCTAAAGAAAAGGACTTGCATAATATTAGGCCTAGTGTTCCTTTCAGAGCAGGTCCTAATGATGCACTTTCATATGATCAATAAACATAAATCTATTGATGAAATCTATAAAGGAAATACATAATGCCTTTAAATCAAGGCACTAGTTAAAATTATATCCCTCATGAATATATTCATGTTCATTGATTGGTTAAAAGTGCGTCACATGACCACAAATAGTTCAACTATTCATGAGAAAGAGAGCGAAAGAGAGATCAAAGGGAAATAGATGCCTAATTTCCCTCTGACGTCGGGGGAAATAGTCGCCTATTTCCCCTGTCTTGATATGCATGTTACCAGTTCCTTTGTCGGTTCTTTCGTTTTGTTCAATACAACTGTTGATGTTAGATGATGATGTATAGACTCTTACTTGTATTTCTCAACATGTGTGTGTGCGTATGAGATATTGCTCTAACTGGAACTTTGGCGCAGTGATTGAGGCTAATTTTACCTTTGACTGTCGAAGCCGTAACAACAACATCGCTGCACCCAGTTGCAATAACACCAGTAAAATCCCTTCTGCAACTCAGCGATTTCATCTCGTAAATGAAAACCGAGTAGCACAATTCATCGATAGGACGGATATTAACAATACAAAGAAACCAAGTAGTTTTGTCAGTGTTTGAGGAGTTTTGTAAGGAAATTAACGCCGGTAATTCCACTGTTATTTTATTGCCATGGTCATGGCATGGACAACGCTGCATGTCGACTTCGCAATTGGCAGTGCCGGTGCAATGAAACAGAATGAGAAGGGAATAAGGGTAAGTTGTACAGGAAAAAATGTATGCAGTCAATTTGGTACGGACTTCGGCGTCATTTACTTGGCGAGAAATGTGTTGATATCCTAAGTGGGGCGAACTTTCTTAGGCTTGGTCTGAGCCTAGCCTAGGCTAGGCCTAGTAGGCCTTCAAGTTTAAGTAGTTGCAATAACACCAGTAAAATTCCTTCTGCAACTCAGAGTCTCGTAAATGAAAACCGAGTAGCACAATTCATCGATAGGACAGATATTAACAATACAAAGAAACCAAGTAGTTTTGTCAGTATTTGAGGAGTTTGTAAGGAAATTAACACAGGTGATTCCACTGTGATTTTATTGCCATGGTCATGGCATGGACAACGCTCGACTTCGCAATTGCCAATGCCGGTGCAATGAAACAGAATGAGAAGGGAATGAGGGTAAGTTGTACAGGAAAAATCTATGCAGTCAATTCGGTATGGACTTTGGCATCATTTACTTGGTGAGAATGTCTTGATATCGTAAGTGGGGCGAACTTTCTTAGGCTTGGTCTGAGAAGGCAGTCAAAGCCCAAGAAGCCTTGATGATCAGCTCTTCCCGAGGGTGCTCAGGCATTTTCTGCTATGATAGCCCGTTATCTACGCTACAAATAGAGGTAGGTAAGGATGATGATCAACGCTACGTGAACGAGCTAGTTCAGCTCAAACTCTTACAGCTATAGCCTAGCCTAGGCTAGGCCTAGTAGGCCTTTAAGTAGGGCCTATAAGTAGGCCTCAGCTTCACTTTTAACCAATCAATGAACAAAGAACAATCTTTGTGGAATCTATTGGTCCCCTCGGTGAACTGGAGGGCGTGGGGTACTACTTTCCCTCGACCTTCGGTTTCGGGGAAAATAGTACCTAACGCCCTCCAGTTCACCTCGGGGCCAATAGATTCGACAAGACCCCTCATGATCATTGAATATTTGTATACTATGGCCCTTCTCCAACCTCAATCGTTCTTCTGATGGATACAAGAACCCATAGTTCTTGTTAACTGGAACCTCTTATATCAGTATACATCTGTATACCATCAAGGAGAAAGATTTACCTTTTCACATTTTTAGATATTTACCAGGTAATGTACACATGATGGTATGATATGTGCATGAACGTAACTATGGTAACTACATGCAGCTGAAACAGGTTTGTTTCTCATTGTCAGTTCACTTCGTCAATGCTGATGTCAGACATTATGAACCAGATATGATCTGAAAATGATCACTCTTGCAACTCTATGTAGCAACTACCACAGGGTGTTGAACTGCTAAACAATTACTTATTGTAAAGCAGTCTTGAATGGTAGTCGGTTACACCTGTCAGCAAGAAGTTTTAGAGGGAAAGAGGGCAACTGTATTTTAGTTTTCAACGGCTTGAAACAACACACACACAGCACACACGCACAAACACCATTCTCAAGAGTCAAAGCTTTACACAAACTTAATAATGCCAGAACAATTGAAATGAATACACTGTCTGCAGAGTCATTGTTACAATTTATTCCATAATTAGGTTGGCTTTGGGCTGATATTCGCAAATTTGCTGTTCAATTTTTAAACAGTCTTCTAGAAACAAGAGGTAGGAAATGGGAGGGAAAGGCAGTATCTAAAAATGGAAGTTGGATTCTTACAAATTTAGAAGCTTTAAATGTAATGTCAGCATCTAGGTATGTGTGTGAAATTTACTTTCATACCAGATTGACAATCCTTTAACATCTTTCACCAGGACAAAGTTGTGCAAATCTCCTGGGGATGCATGTCATCCTGGTATACTAATCAATTTCACCACATGCAACAGATTAAATCTTTTCGTTTACAAGTCAAGTTGGAATAATGTTGACTTGAAAAGAAAGCCAGGAGAAAATACCCACGATGAAGAATGGATCAAGGATTCACAGTAAATCCTTAAGATAATTCTATCCAAATGCAAACAATCCTTTTTACTTACCCTTGGGTCAAATTCTTGACATACTCCACCTTCTCCTGGTAAGCATCCTCCAATTTGGATTTCACCTGCTGGATCTCTTGGTGTTTCTTCATTGCCTCTTGGTGTTTCTTCATTGCCACTTGGTGCATAGCACTCTGCTGGTGGCTATTGTAATTGCCAGAGTTTGAAAAGGAAACATGGCAGATGTCACATCTCCAATTCTCACCATCCGATGTTTTGCCCTAAAAGAGAATAAGGTCCAAAATGTGGTCATTTTGCTATTGTTAATTTATTTTCCCCTGGTAAACCACTGATAAGGCAAAAAAGAACAAAAAATGGAGATATTATTGCATGAAGGGAGGATATGAGAAAGGAATGAGTTTGGACTAGAGAGAGATGCCATCCAAAATGCAGTCATTTCTTTATCATTCACTGTTTTTTTGCTGGCAAATGACTAATACAGCAAAAAAAAATGAAGATATTATTGCTTGAAGTAGAATAAGTGAACAGAATGGGTTGGGACCAATGAAAACGACACCATAGTCAAATTCAGATCATGGTCTGCAAGTAGGCTTGTGATCATGGAAGAAATTTTGGCAAAATGTTTCATGTAACAAACAAACGATCCCGTGCTAAGCGTGGGCGATATCGCCGCCTGTGATGTTAGCAAAATCATCTCCATTTTGTTACGGCAATGTGCCAGGTCGTCACTCACAATATGATAAAATAGAAGCTTACAGGAGTCTGCACTTATCAGCAATTCAGTAATTTTGGGGGTTTTAGGTGGATACGGTAGCAGAAAGTAGTCTCATAACCACAAAAAGTTCTGCAAGACAGCAAAATTTTGTTCCATTTTGCCTAAAATACAAAATGGAAATTATGTAACAAGTATACAAGTCTACATTGCAATTATAATTTTAATAGTTTTCAGTGAATACATTTTTCACCTGTTACAACTTAAAATTTCAACCAATTCTATTGATCCAAAATGCTTAACGAGCATCCTACTGCGTTATCAAGATATAAATTTATCTCTATACCTTATATGGAAAGGAACATAATGAATTTTCTGAGCTGCATTCGTGTAAGTATTGAAAACATTCTTTGTATTCAAACAATGGTCTGAGTCCACAAAGAAGTGGGCTCGGCCCATATTGATTTTGTGTTCTCACTCTCGCGATATATTGATATCACCTGTGCAAACGCCGGTGTAGTATCGGGCCCACTTACCCTGATGTTGTGCCTTTTATTTCCCTAGTAATTGTGATATATTTCTTGCATTTAAAAAAAACACCATTCCATCCAGTAGTACATTTTGCAAAAAAAAAATGATCTGCTCTGTTCTTCCTGTTGAAACTCAAATGGAGACAGAAGAAACAGAAAATGTGATGTAAAACATGCTCTGATTGGTCTAACAGATCGTCCAACCATTCTTATCATTTCTATGAATCAGCATGCCGGAATCAAATATTCTTCAGATTCACCATAAACTATGAAGTCTCATTGAACAAATCGGCCTGTTTTCACCACTGCTCTTATCGCTAAGAAATCCCCTCAAGTATCGTGTTTCATACTAAATGAAACATATGACACAAAAGAGAAACTAATCAGGAAGAAATGTGTGGATATTATGGGTATATTTTGTGAATTCAATGTAGAAAAATACAGATTTTGTTAGCAACAATTTGTCCTTGCACACAGCCAAAGCAGTGATTTCCGCAGTGGTTATGTGAGCCGGGCCCACTTGCGATGTACAAATGCGTTCTCACTATGCATTTGGTACCACGTTCTAGTACCGAGATGTCTCAAACCCGATCTCGGATGTAGGTCTGAGCTCACTTATAACATGTTCTCATTAGGCGAGGATATGAGCTCGATGTTGCATTGAGTACCACATCCTGGTACCAAACATCATAGTGAAATGTGCCCGAAGGATCGCACTGGAATACGCTTGCGAGAACCAAAATAGGTTTGCACAAAGTTTTCAGCGTGTGTTAAGTGCCAACAAAACATGAAAAAAAGTGCAGTATTTTATTTTACTTACTGCCAACAAAAAATAGAAATTACTCTAATGCATTGATAATGAATTATCGAGTAAGATAGGTTTAAATGTAACAAGTTGCCTAACCTCACGATCCTAGTTCCTTTCAACTTCCCTTTGATACATTGGAGCTGGCCTTGATACAAAGAAATCAAACTTGATTCGCCTAGCCGTAGTGCTGATGGTAGACTGACAATGGAAATTTAGTAATATTTAAAACCTGATTTCCATCTTGGCGATACAACAAATATTGAGCACAAGTTTCACGATTTAACAACATTCAATTAGTAATTATTTGCTGTAAAAGTTAGTGTCGAACACATACTTTTAGTAACTCAGAACCTACACAAACTGTAAAAAAATCAACACTGGGGAATCCCTTGTCATTGCACACAAGCTCGGTCAAGTCAGGCGATTGGTTAAAATGCCATTCTGATTGCACTTCTGATGAATCACATGGTTGCTCCTTTGCGCAGCTTCACTATCGAGTTCAGTGATTGGCTTTATCGTTTGTTTACATCCCAATATGGGCTTTAAAGACCATTCATCATTAACATAGCCATGTATACACAAAACTGATACACAAACTTCCTAAACAACGACCACACATGACGACAGTCAAGGTGAGCATGGTACTTGCTTGACAGGTGCACAGAAATCAGTTGTGTTTTAAATGCACATCTGACAAGAGGTACTGAGCCTGTTATACCAACAGAACATGGGATGTGTCCTTGCTAACACCACTGGCGAGTGCCAAATTGTGTAAAACGTTTTTCTATGGAGTGTGAACTGTTATTCCGTATTGAAATATGTGTTTACACAATTTGGCACTCAACGACCCTCTAAGTCTGTAACCCAAGCTAGTGTAAACAAACACATAATTGCTAGGTCAGGTCAGGTTTCCGTAAGGTCAGGTCAGATTTTCTTCAGGTCAGGTCAGGTTTCCTTTGAGGGCCTGCTACTGGTATCCTGGTAACCAGTACAAAATGTCCCAGGGCCGAGTTGTCAGCAGCTAAACCGTCACCCCCATCGGGTTTCTAAGGTAATCTGATGAGGGTAGCTGGTTACCCAGGTAGAATGAAAAAGAAGATCTACCTACAAGGGTGTCAGTTCTGGAGAGCTAATGGCGACCATCCAGCACATGCTGCCTTGCATGGTGGGCATGGTTGCCCAAAGGCTAGGCCCACCGCCGAAAACTGTGGATTGGCGTCAGGAAGGGCATCCTGCCACCCTCGTTTAGCAGGGACAAATCCGGATTTAAAACTTTGGTTTAACTAATTGCTAGCACACTGATTGACACAACTAAAGTATAACAATAGGCTGCAAATGCATCAAGGCCAGCATTGTAAAACACAGCAGCTAGGGCAAATGATGCTGCATTAAATCAGGGCAAAAATACACAAAATACCAATTTGAACTCAAAATTTCAAAAATCCATTCCCATAGAAGGCACCAGCAATTTCATTACTTGCTTAACTGTGATTTTCACAGGAATTGAACAAGATACAAAAGACTAGTTCCAATTTTAGTGGACCTTCTTTGACAAAATCTTCTACTCGATGTCAAAAGCCTATCTATTGATAGACTGAAAATGAGAATGGTAGGAACGATCCATGTGGATTGGACCTGGGACATCCTTTGGTGCAAGGCCCATGAGGGAACGGCAAGGCACCAGAGCATTGCTGGCCTGGCCAACCTTTTTGTACCTTAGACATATTTGTTTGAAAGTGCAATCACATCACAGGAAATATAGTACATTTTCAGGCCTCAGAAAATCTACCTATAAGGGCGTCAGCTATGGAGAGCTAATGGTGGCTCTTATCACTTAGTAATATGACCGAAATATACAGAGATCACAATGTGTAAGGTATGCCGAAGCTGTCACAATGGCTACACTGTATGATGCTAACAATGATAAGAACTGAAGATTGCCTGAAATATCATGCGTACAGTCAATATTGGATATTAGGATTAATTACTGGTCAAACAGCAACAGTATACAACAAACATTGCAGCCACGATTATTATAAATACAGGATACAGTACAGATCATAATGACTCTACAACTCCATTTGTAATGCGCCATACAACACGGCTGTTTGAAAGTCTCTTTATTATGATAAAACAAGAAAACACATAAAATATCAAACGGCGAAACCACTTTGAAAAGTATTGGGGAGTATTTGATGCTACTAACTCCATATTGTGTAAATTTGATGAAAAATTTTCATTGGCGGGCCAAATATGATTTTCCTAAAAAATTAGTGTTAACCAGTATTTCTATGGGGAAATAGGCATATATAAAGGCGCTACAAAAATACAAATTATGACCTGGTAGGCCTATTATGGCAAGATTCACGCAATTAATTTTTTTGGATTGTTGTGGAGGTCAAAAGACTCTTGCATGTCCCTACTTATATCAGTTGTCAAAATTGTGTCGCCATTGCTTAAAATTGCTCTAAATTTTTTTTTTTTTTTTTTTTAAGCATGCTCCCATTTGGAGAAACAATTTGATAAGGACGACTCACCGCGCATGGGCGGTGAGTTGCCCGAAAAATAGTGCGCGCTATCGGCGGACTATTTTCGCGGTAGCGAAATTTTTAATGTGGTATAGAGGTTTCTGGTCGGGCCCAAATGAGACATTTGTGCAAAAGTAAGGTCGCGGAGGGTAGCTATCGAGAGCGCAGTGTATCAGTCAATATTGGCTATAGTATAATACTGGTCATAACAGCAACAGTATACAACAACACGCAGCCACGATTATCAAGACTACAGTATACAGTACAGATCATAATGACTAGCATACAACTCCGTTTGTAATGGCTGCATTACACAGCTGTTTGAAAGTCTCATTTATTATGATAAAACAAGAATAACACATAAAATATCAACGGCGACACACTTTTGACAACGTATTTGGAGTATTTATGCTACTAACTACATCTTGTGTAAATTTGATGAAATTTCATTGCGGGCAAATATGATTTTTCATAAAAATCTAGTTTTAAACGTCTTTCTATGGGAAATAGGCATATAAAGGGCGCTATAACATACAAATTATGACCTTTGTAGGCCTATATGGCAAGATTCCCGCAATGGATTTTTCGGATTTTTGTGGAGGTCATAGCTCTTGCATGTCCCTACTTATATCAGTTGTCAAAATTGTGTCGCCATTGCTTAAAATTGCTCTAAAAATAAAAGAGACAATTTGCATGGGTCAAACAGCTTTGATTATGCCATGGTGATCGTACTGGTTGTAATATCCAATTGGATATTGGGGTTTGATGACGCTCAACTCAAATCTCACTATTATTCAGTTTGGAAGTAATCGGAAAAGAAAGCAACAATGGAATGTTTGGAGCACTTTGTTGACCAAACTGCTGTCTACTAAGCAACTGGTAGGAGTGTACCTGTGAAGGTACACTTGGTAGCTGCCAAAATATTCTACTACTGGTAGTCTCTAAGTGTACCTTTCAGTCATCTGGCAGGAACCTGTACAATATATTTGGGTACTGCTAAAAACAGCTCATGTGTACCCAATAGCCTGTGTACTTCACATTGGCTGTATGTTAAAGGGAATGGGACTATTGTAACACCACAAATACATGTGGTGGCATTGATGTTCATTACTGGCAAGGGAGATCAAATTTACAAAGGTTGAAAAGAAGCAAATTACACAACCTCCCAAACAATGTATAGTATACAAATATTGACTGCTATGAGGGGCATGATTGAAACTATAGGCCCTCGGTGATCTCGAAACCATACTACGCCTCGGGGCATAGTATGGTTTCGAGATCACCGAGGGTCTATAGTTTCAACCATGCTCCGAATAAAAAGCAGTCGATACTTGTTTTATATACCTAATATATATATTTTTGTCATCTGATTGGTGAAAAGAACATTCTAAGCCAGGATGCTAACACTGGCCTATATCATGTGTAGGCCATGGCATACATGCATGGTTTAACAATTTTGTGTAACCTAGGGTCCCAAAACTTGTGAAGAATTAGCAATCAACCTTTCTTGTGTTGAGGAAGTGATGTTGGAGTCCAAAACGTAGCGACTTCTTACCATTTTTTTGTCGGCAAGATGCGTAAAATTTTCCTTGCATTTCATTAGCTCGAATTCGGCAACTTTTACACGGCCTGCAGATGGCCGTCATCAGTGTCAAATTATAATCCTCGAATATCTTCATGATGTATTTTACCTGCTGTTTGGTATTAGCCCTATGAGCTGCATCTCTGATTTCCTTTCCCTTCTTCATCTACAAGCTCAAAGCATGAATACTGATGCTGCGATTCAGCCATCTCCTTGCTCTTGTTTGTATCAGACTTACACTACTGCACAGCGAGTAAACAAAATGCCAAAGCCTATGCTTACTATTCATTATGCTGGGAAGAGGTGTCCCAGGCAAAGTTTATGAACTATGCCCGCTCTACCCAGGGCATAGTTGCATTGTTGGTTCAATTCTTGAAGATAGTTGAATTTATGCTCCACTTTTAACCAATCAGAGGACAGGGATCTATATATGAGGTTATAATACAATTTATAAACCCTGCACTGAAACCAAGACTGAATGTGCCGCTTCTGATGTGATCCGTATAAACATTTTTAAGGATGAATATGGAAAGGGAAGGCAAGTGGAGTTTCATCAAGGCAAACCATAAATTCCATGGTGGTCTGTCAATTTTTGGTATGGCGAAGGGACTTATGATTTCTTTGAGCACCATTAGTTGCCCTCTTTGCATTGACACATTAGCACGCTAACATGGCAGAAAAACTATTTGCAGGCATTACAGTTGCAAAAGCAAGGCTTACAAAAACTTACCATACCATCGTACCTGCAGCTTCTGCAATGATAGAACTATTACATGAAGCTGTTAAACAGCATCACTTGATATTGCACATGGCGGTGTTAACTGCAATCGATACCACTACTGCTTGGTCCTCTCACAACCTTTGTTTATGTAGTTTATTTTGCTTCCCACTTCTTTCCAATTCCCACAACATTGTGAGGGCAGGTCAGTATAGTGGTAAAACCCTTCTATGTTTAACACAATGACAGCCATTAGGTTAAGTTCCTTGCATTTCTAGTGTCATAATGAATGTGGTTGCTGATTCCAAACAAGTTTTTAATTTCTCTCAAAAACTTTCCGTTACTTTTGCATCTAAAATCGGACTTCTTATGTCCTTGCAGGTTTTCTAGTCGAACTCTTTTTTCTTTCCGCCTGAAATCGGCTTCTTGACATATTTTTTCCTGTTATTCTGTAGTTACTTGTGTTAACGCAAAAACCTCAGGTGATCAACAGCAGTGCCCTCAAGTCTTCAGTGGGATTATCACACATTCATAAGAATTAAAATTATAATTATATTGTAACCAATCGCAAAAGCCCAAGGGGTTATTGTAGGTTAAACTCACTAATGAACAATCACTTACACACTTCAATATAATAATAAACATTTTGATTAGCACCTTTCCATCAAGTCAAAGTGCCTTTCCATCAAGACAAAAATTTTTCCACCAAGACAAAGCATCATTTTATCTGCTGGTGGCGAGGAGGAGAGGAGGATACTATCTGCAGTCACATTGTGATCAAAGCAACTTTAACATCCCGTTTCATCAAGATCAATGCACCTTTAATTATGATCAAGTGTATGGATTCATCAAAGTGACCTGATGATGGCTCATGACACATAGCTAAGATTGTGCTTCAAAGTGCTTTTCCAACAAGAGCAAAACCCCTTCCGTAAGATCAAGTGCCCTTCATTAGGCCTTCATGCAGACAAGTAAAAGAAAAAATTTACATCAAGATCCCCCCAAAGGCATCAGTGTTTCATAAAGATTGAAGTGCCTTGCGCATTTTTGTGGGGGGTTGACTGTTTCTACAGTTAATTGTGATTAAAGTGCCTGTACCATTCTCAAAGCACCCGTCCACAGGATCAAAGCAGCTTTCCATTATGATTTAAGCATCTTTTCAAACAAGGACAATGCTCCGGCTTGTGGCAAAAACAATACATGGATTGTCACTCTACTCTTTTTTGGAAACGGACTACGACACACATAAGGAAGACTCTGTACATGGGACTGACACTAAGGCCTTTAAAGTACAGATATATAAAATGATCATTTGTCCAATTAGAATTGAAACACATAAGATAGTGAATTCTGATTTTTCTTCAAGTAGTCCTTTTTATCAAATTATTTTAGTAATGAGTACGGCAACAAAATCAAGCCCAGAGGAGGAGGTGGCCCTGATGAGACCATTAGACACACGAAACTTTTCTCAACCACAAAACTACAGTCGTCCTTCATGTATTCTTCACCGCTGCTTTCTTGACCAAAATGCAAGCTGACACATAAACGGATGCTTCTATAGCTTTTGGCTTGATTGATGGAGAAAAATGCCATTACATAAAGTACATTCTTTCCACATTTCTAAAAAGAGTAGAACCCTTGCCTATCACTCCATGTTTTGATAGCAAGTATATTTAGTCTAACCCCACGATTAACATTCTTGGGATGCTCTACCTGCACATATCTGCAGACTGGGTTAAGAAATGAAAAACTTTCATTCTATCCTTTTTCGTTTGCGAGGATTTTGCATCTTGCCTACTACTTTCTTCTGATGATTTTACAGGTGCTCACCATTTAATTTTAAAATAATCATCAATATCACTAAGTCTTCGTGAGAAATCCACTGAAGATACATGAAATGAATCTCCACTCCCCAGAGTTAAAGTTGCTGATATTGGAGATTTAACAATATTCTACACTCTAACCTGCATAAAAGGTAAGTGTAATCTCTATTGTATGAGATTTTATAGCCTGCAGTTTAAAATTTAAAAAAAAACCATATTGAGAAGTTTAATCCGTATTTTATGAGATTGCTGCCAAAAAAGGGCACACTATAAAATTAAATGACAAAACACAGTGCACACAATCAAAGGCAAGCAAGCATGTTGTATATCATCCTAATGTGATGTTGATTATAGGTCCACTTGATCACAGACCTCACCCTCAACCCTGGTAAGACATCAACATTCTATACCACTACTCGACATCATGGATCTCAGTTTGGTGGGTCAGAGTGCATGGATGCTCCTGTCCTGATTTATGCCATGATTTTCTTAAAGACACTGAAAAGCTTACTGTAACAACTGCCACGCTTGGGGACTGAACTGGGACTAGACCTTTCCCCCACCCCCACCCCCAATGTTTCGTGTTGAAAAGTGTGATCCATATACGGATGCTCCTAAACATGCCCGCTTTTGAGACTGGGGGCGGATTGGGACAGTCGGGGGTTTACACCACCTTACGACTTATTCGACACTAAAATGCGATGTATATGTACAGTGGTGACTCTCTATACACAGGACCGACGGCTTAAAGTACCCTCCGAAGGACAGGATACTTTCATGATTCATTTGCCCAATTCCCGTAGGCCATGGAGGAGATCGGTATTCTGCATTTAATTAATAGATATAAACAGATTAAATCCAGAATGTACCCGATTAAATCACACACACGCAAGTGACCCACCGCGGATTCGAATGGGATTTGTGCGTAAATTTGCGCCACAGGCAAGCACCCTAACTGCTAGACCACACTTAGCCCATGTGTACGGTAAGCAACCCCTTAAGCAATGTAGTGAATGCAGAGGCACGAAAATAGCTATAATCAGGGGGCCACCATCACATAGACTTCCCCTTCAGATTCTTGTGCTGTTGAAAAAAACTTGGGTCTTGTTTTGTAACCAAATGGAACCCCAAACTTGTGAAGATTTGTAGTGGAGGTCAAGCAAATCCAGCCCTCCCCTTCTGTAATTCAGGCCTGCTATCCCTAAAATTTATAGACATAACAGAACCCAGGGTTCCCTGCTTGTAGTTCACCACAGCCTGTTAAAGTGGTTGCTTTTTATTGCTCCTCCATCACGAGGTTGAAATTCCTCGGAGCCAACTTCACTGAAAATTCCAAATGGGGTTTCTCGCAAGGCTGCCAATATGTAACCCAACGGTTCAGAAGCATTAAACTGCAAAGAAAATCATCAAAAAATGTTTTCACGTAGAACTTTTAAAATCTAGTAAACCACCACGTTTCACAGTGATAAACTCAAATGAAATTAGCAAGAAAATTTACTCTGACATAATATTTTGTTCCAAGACTATGGCCCAAAACTGTTTGAAAAGTCATACACATCGCACATCATGCATGCAATGGCGCCATACCGATTGTGGAGGAACTCCTAGTCATGACCCGATATAATAGAACACACAGATTCTTAAAAAAAAATGGCTTAACCCAAATCGAGATGCCCAAAGTATTATAATGAGCATTAATATTTTTGGCTCACTTCGTTTGTTGGCATACACTAAAATCGTCAACATAATCACATCGCTATACTAATGCATGCGGCATCACCTTATATCTCCCTACTTACCAAGTCTTACCAACTTTTTTGCTTTGCTTACCAAACACTTAATGCCATTAGCTATATTGCATGTCATAATTTATCATTTTGTCAGTGGTTACAGCATTTTCCTTCCCTGTGTAGTTTGGCTGACTGTTCATCTAGATTTTACCCTTTACAATTGCTAACTTTTTAAAACAGGAATGTTCCTGTTATTGGGAATCACCTTTTTCCAATTCCATGCTACATCTCCATGGTATCAGGTAACCCCCCCCCAAAATTAATATTCACATATATTCCTCTTTAGACACAATCTCCCCATGATGTCACTCAGTGACATCACTCAGTCACATCAAGGCAAGACCCATCATGCTCTTCCTCTTTTCTTAACCATAAAGCTGACACCTCAAGAGAACAGCTCTGTGTGCTGGGATCAATATTGATAAATGGCAATGTTCAAATAATAGGAGTTACATTCCCTGTTAAAAACCTCCCTTAATTGAAAATTGCCTTATGCTTCAAAGGATTTGGAATCTTTTTCTACTTCAGCACGGTTCTCCTGGTTCGAGATTGGTAGACCCATGTCAACCTGTAATTATGTCGTGCATGGTAATCCATGACTTGATCAAACAGGTATGTGAGGAAATCTGCCACTAAGTAAACAGGAGCTGAATTCTGTCAAACTATTGTTCTGCACCAGGTGGTAGTGGCCACTGCTGGAAATAAACAACATTAGTAATCCACACCAACCACTTGCTGGCAAGTCAAGAGATTTTCTCGGGCATGTTTGGAAGCACTTCCTGACAGCAGCCAGTTTGTCAGGTAGAGAGGTTTCCAAATTAATGAGAGCAAAAATATCAGACTCTCATACCCAGTGGGATTCCATTCCAGTCTTCCCTTCCAATCTTGATGCTTACAGTTGCTAACAGAACAATCGCTAGGAAAAGTATATGTTCAACCCCCATCTAATCCAACATCAAGGTATCCAATGCTAATACCATGGAGTCCTGCTCCAGAGTGCAGCATGTTGACAATTGAGCACCGGCTTGCAGCATGAAGAGATCTACCATGGGGTTGATCAAGATTTCCTACTTGACTCCACAGGCAATGCCCAGTTCACTGATGCAGTTTCCCCAATAAGATATGATCTACTGCGACATTCAGTTCATCTGGAATGTATAGAGTAGTCAATGTTGTCTGAAGCACCACATGAGCATTTGGCTTTTGTGAAGACAAAGATTGAGAAGGAGACTGTCCTCCCCATTGGGTGATGCATGACACCATGGTGATGTTGTCGGATCTGACTAGTACCCTGCACCTGGCCAGTCACTGTTGGAATCAATGAGAACTTTTATTTTAGTACACTGACATGCAGAGACTGCTCTGCTGTCTAGTGGCCTGAAGCAGTCTCCAATAAGCGAATGGCCCTGGTCAAGCTTTGCTACTTACTTGTATATATATAGTTATGGACCAGCTGTGCTGGTGGAACTTAAGATTGGAAAAACATGTCCTCCATGTCAATTCCATTATTATAATTGGAACACAAGTTCTATGAGCTCTATGCCATGAACTGATGATATTTATGCAACATGAGGAGTGCTCCCTCCTCATACTGAGAAAGGAGACATCCGCAGTCTCTCAAGCAAGTGCTCAGGACCTGTGTGCTTCTGCTTCCTTGCACTCCGCTTTCCACTAGCCCTTTGTTGGGGTTGGGATTGCAAAGGCATAATTGCAGAATTATACAGCTTCCACAAAAGGCTTTTAGGAAGGAGAAGACCTTTTCTTAGCCCACAACCACAGAGTGACCAGCCACAATGGTCTTCTTGTTAGTGATCCAACTTGGCCAACTGTGGACAATATTTGAACCTCAATCAAAATGAAAATGTGAAGTCATATGGCTGTGGCCATTCACTAGATCAGGGAAGTCTGCTGCAATTAGAGGCTAAGACATTCTTACACTTCAGGACCAGCATACGTGACCCAAGAGCCATGTTCTCAACCATGGCTTTCACAGCCCCCTGGCCCTGGACACTGACTTGCCTGCCACTTGCACAAATGTGCAGCGAGCATGCACTGGCCTGCTGGTGCTTGCACTGGAGGCGTTAGTTGATGTGCTGGCCAGGACTGTATTGCTAGTCCCATGCAGGTAACTTCACAAATTGTTAAGGTGGGCAGTCTGTCTTGGTTGCTATAACAGATTTTGGGTAGTTCAGAATCTGTGCCCGATAGCATGATAGCACCTGATCATTGCACAGGTTATCAATCGGCCACAATTGAGCAGGCGGTGAAAACCCTTGGTGGCTGATTGGGTGACCCTCGCACTGCTGTCTACACTGGGTTTGTTGGCTGCCATACTGCACCCCATAATAGTCACAACTAGAGAGTCGCCATTGATGGCCATTGCTCCACTGGAGTTAATGCGCATTTGTTGGCGCAGCTACCTCATGTGGAGTAGGGCATCGCACCTACTCATTCTTAGCCGTAGTTGGCCATGCTCCTCACACAGTCAGCTCATACATGGAGCAGGCTAGGAGCAGTTGCCTATTCCATGATGGGGTAACCCACGGTTGCTTGGCAGAATACAACCTTTGCGCAGTAACTTGCAGCTGCTGCCCATTCTACCCAGGTGAGGTTGTCTGGACCAGGCACACAGACTTGTCCTACCCAGCAAGTCTCTTCAGTGCAGCAGTTTAGTCCCTAACCTCTTTAACTACTACTTTATAATCCTGAACAAGAGTAGTTTTGCAATGCCTACAGTCCCCGCCATGAGTACTTTAGCAGTCTTTCCTGTATTCAGCTCGTACGATGCATAAATATGGAAGTGGAGTTCTCATTGGTTAGCCCAACACAGGTAAGACATCTGCAAGTTCTGATTGGTCTGCTGTCTCCATGGTGTGTAGCAAAGGCCCTCCTACATGCTCATTATCCAGCATGTGCACTTAGTGCTTTTGCCGAAGTTCTGTGACATCAATTGTAGGGAAGACTCTACTCACTGTTTGGGAAGTTGAGCACTGAGGACTCCCAGTCGGAAGTTTACGACTGGCGTGAACTAGGGCACTGTTGAAGTGGGTAGTGGCTTAGCTGTCTGCTTATTTTGGGGGATGAGTTCTGCAAGCTGAGCCTGTGACAGGTTTTGCCAGCATAACTCCATCCCAAGCCCAGCATAAGTAGACACCACTGGTACCAGGGCACCAGCAGCCACAGGTTATCAATGTCTATCCTCCATGCAATTTTCCTGGGCCAGTACACCTAGAACTTTTGTTCTCGGTGTACGGTACCAGTACTTTCATTCGAAGTCTATGCTGTCAGCCTGGCAGGGGAGCTCCTGCAAACATTCACCAAGTCAGCAGCACAAAGGATGAACATCTCCTCAAAGTAGATTGAGTGACATCCTCACTTTTAATATAAGATTTTGGTATAAAATGAAGGTCACAGACCAAGCAAGTTCTAGAAAAGCAGCTCTAAGGGTTCCAAAGCACCTTAAAACTTACAGACTTGGTCATCGAGAGCAGATTGGATTTGAATAGACAATCACGAACACTATCAAAAAGTCACCGACTTTAAAAATGGTACCTACTGCCATTATTTCAGGCATTCGGCATTTAAAAGAATGGAGTAGGGGAAGTGAATTTCAACATACGATGATTTTTTTAAAGAAATTATAGGGGTCAATAATAAAGGCCACAAGGACCCCAGTAAACTATGCTCAAACAAGGTATGAATGCTATCCATCAAGCAACAATTAAGTAGAATCATTGGGAAAATTAATCAGTTTGCAAATTTTGCTCTACAAAATGGCACCTGCAGTCAAAGCAAATTATGGCCAAACTTGGCCAAAGTTCAGAATATTCTCCAAAGAGAATATAAGAAGTTTACCTATGATAAATCCGGTAAAACTGATTTTAATTGTAAAACGGCTGTAAATCCTCCCGCTAGAACTGCCAGCTTGGGAGCTTTATCGATACACCAACCTCTCCTCAGCAGAGCCCAAAGAAAATGAAGAGCATAAGAGTCTTGCCGTTGACATTACAGTGTTACATCACAGGGAGATCACATTTGAACAGGAATATATGTGAACAGGTCTGTTGGCAGGATTTATCTTCAGTGGGTGCAGGCCTTTGAAAAAGTAGACATTTTTGGGGGAAAAATTTGCATTTTGCAGATTTTTTCCCCATAAAATTAGGCATGACCCTTTAATTTCTTTTCCTTTTTATTACAAAAAAAAACAGCAAAAGTGGACCTTTTGCAGAATTGGGGGAGGGAGGGGTGCGACCACACCATATCCTGCATTAGCCTGAATGTGAATCGGGGTACCTTACATTGTATATTCATGCTCAGTATTTCTCATGAAAATGATGTTAACAATGCAGTGATGGTT